>VUQS01001911.1:0-13689 GCA_015108495.1 Heterochromis multidens | reverse complement strand
GGGTATGAATGCCTGTCTTTAAAAGTAATCTTTGAAACACTGGAGCTTTGGAGCTGTGCGCATTACTGCACAAACAGAATTGGTTTTGATGTCATAACTTGCTCTTCCCTAAACTGTCTTGCAGGTTAGAACAGTTCAAATGCATCACACATGACTTACAAGCTGATAAGCAGTTATGCACCTTTGGGGATGGCATTTTAAAGTCAGTGTTGGACACAGAAAAAGGTCTCATGGGATTCTGAGGTTAATGTGTTTGCAAAACAGCCATCATGGTTTTTAGGTTTGAAAATCAAAAGTGAATTTGTGTTCATCCAGTCATGTGTGGGGATGTGTCTGAATGAAGGAATACATTTTTCAGTAATACAGTATACCCTATTGAAATAACTGCTATACCTTCTCACTGAGCCTTACAAGATCACAAGGAAACTTGTGGTTTACTTGTGATCAGGCATCGTGAAGGCATCAGTTATCATATAGTA
The DNA here is from genome assembly GCA_015108495.1 of Heterochromis multidens. NCBI lineage: Eukaryota > Metazoa > Chordata > Actinopteri > Cichliformes > Cichlidae > Heterochromis > Heterochromis multidens. Next base: position 13,210 of record VUQS01001911.1, on the reverse strand, counting down.
CACTCAATGAGCCTCATTCACTAAAATGTGTGTAGAAATACACCATGTGCATAAAAAATAAATCTAATATTACTGATTCATGAAATGTGTGCAGGGCCAATTTTGTTCGTATTACTCTGCGCACATTGGTGTATCAGAATCATTCTTAATAAACAGATAAACAGTGTGCTCCCTATCTGCAATCTACATATTGACATGCCCCAGTTTCACTATGTAGGGAAACATATGTACCTCCTGGTGTAGAAGAGACAGCAATGACTGTATTTTAAGAGAGAAGCCTGCAGCACTAAAGCAAAAAAAGCAGAAGAATTTCCACTTGGAGAAACTGAACCAATAGTTTCCAAAGAGGAAACCAGGAAATGCACACCTTTGCAAAGTGTTTCCTTGGTTAAAGGAAAGAAAGAAAGAAAGAAAGAAAGAAAGAAAGAGAATCAAGGCTTAGGCTGAAATAATATAGATGATGAATATCATTTTCCCTTTTTCACTCACTGTAGCGCAAGTTAAAAAAAAAGTTTGACTTCAAAGTTGATATGGAGAAAAAAAAATGAAAAAAAGTTGTTAGACAAGGAGCAGCAGAACTGCCAGTCCAAGATGAGAAACTTACTTTGGTTATGGAAAACACATTCATATCAGTGAGCATTTGTGGGACATTGCCAAGATTTTAGACTGCAATGAAATCTAGCAAGGATGGAATTCATTTTGAATGAATGGCAAGATAAAACAAGATCTACTTTATCCCCAGAAACTGGGGATAAACACTTCTTCACACTTCACACTTCTTGAATTTAGTTTTAATATGCTAAGCATTTAAAACTCATCTATAATCCCTATTGTATGTGAAATATTTTGAACTTTTTATGTCATCTGTTTTTGTTTGGGCTTGTTTAGGTTTTTTGTAAGTTAAAGCCTGCACATTTTTAGTTAATATTTAGTGTTCTTTACGTTTAATTTAATTCATTATTATCATTATCATTTCTTTAAATCTATGAGCATTTTTTGTTTGGTTTACATTGTTTTGGGCAACTGTACATAAGAGGAAATAAAAATTGTTATCATTATTTATATTAGGTTAAAGACTGTGTTTCAATTCTCTAAGACAGCCAAGGCTTCAGTATTTGTATTTATGTATGGTCTGAAGTTGTTCCATTAATCCTGGATTAATCCTGGATTTTTGTTTGAAATGTTTGCCGGCACGGTTTATTCAGAGATTTGTGTATACACACTGTAAATGAGGACCCAATGATAGCTAGGCGAGGTAGTTTGAAAAGCAGCACAGCAATTGTACATACACACTGGTTTTCTAGCAGAAATAACTGATTTATTGTACTTTTTGCTTAACCTAGCTTGTTCATGAGATGACTTATGCTTTATCTTGTCTGAATTGTCATGCTTGTGTCATAACATGTTGTTCTAACACATATTTTATCCAGAGCACAGCACAGTTCTCTCTAGATGTTTGGTATGTACCTTTGTTTATACATGCAATGTACAGTATACCTCTGTGTATACATGAATTTGGGTTTGATTAAAAATTAGGCTGAATCATTGCATCACCTCTTCTATGACTTAATTAGTAATTTTGGATTGTTATGTCAATCAGTTGTGACCTTTTTTACTCCTGAGGTCTTTGCAGCCAAATGAGCTGGTTTCACATGGAGTAAATTATTAGACATTACAGTCATTATTTTTTTCTATTCATATTTTGGTTAACGCCTAATATAATCCAATTTTCTACAGCTTAAAGGGTCAAACTTAAGTCACAGCTGACAGACAGGGTTTTGTTCTTGTTCTTGCTGGAAGGAGAAAAGAAAAAGATAACAAAAGGAGAAGAACAGAAAGTGGAGAATGAAAAATAGAATAGAAAATAGATGACTGAAAGAGTACAGGAGGAAACAGATAACTGTGAGAACAGAGGAGAAGAGAATAGATGGTGTCTGGTGAAAGGAATAGGTAGAAGAGGTGGTGAATAGGTCTGTTTATGTGCAGCAGCATTAATCTCTGTCAGTCTGTTGGTCAATATTGTCTGTGGTCTCGACCATTCCATGTCGCTGTAAATGATTGATATGGCAATAACCTGTTTACCCAGGTGGCTTAAAGCAGTGGTGTTCACAGCAATATCGAATAAACAGCACAAATGGCTGTCTTTAATAGTTTTACAGTTTCTTGTGCACACATGCAGATGTGGGGAATACACTCAGGGAGACACCACTGGTGGTGGCAAGGGTCCAGGGTCACACTAAAAAAAGATCTTCAGAAAGATGTTGAGCCCCTCTAATGCAGGATTTATTGTCCTGTGTTGATGCCCATATCTGTGGGATTGGGCTACGAGGACGCAGAGGCTACAGGGACACAAATTGCGTGCAGTTTTCCAAAGAGACAATAACGGCGTAGGTTGAATCTGACTGTTGGGTCAAAATTTGGCTTGAAAAGGAAATGGAGTCTGAGAAGACTTCACCAAGAATAGGAAGAAGCACAAATAACAACCATTAAAGGCGATTAGAAGCACCTGTGTGAAGCACAGACAATGGCTTCAGTGGAGAGTTAAAGTTGTTACAAACATTTCGTTTTAATGGACTTTAAACTTCTTTGTATATTATTATTGCTGTCCTCTCTGTGGAAGTGGCTAAGCTTAAGGAACAACAACAGCAAACAAATAAGAGCCCACGTTGCTGTTTGTTCCACGTAGTTAAAACACTGCCCCCCGGGGTCAGTTCACAGCTACAACATGCAGACATTGGTCTGTAAAGCTCTGCTTAATACCTACGGATTACCAATTCATAACAGTACTGGGCACATCATTCCACCATTTCACTGCTCACACTCCTTTCAGGCCAGATATAAAACCTCACTGCCTCTGAAATTAATTGCAAGTCCACCACGATGCCACTGTTATAACCTTAGTTTTATTTCTTTTCCTCTTGTGTTTCTGAGTGTCTTCTTGTTTGTGTGCTTTCTGTGTTTCTGCATCAGTTTCAGTTACTTCCTGTTTTGTTGTAGTTTCCACATCTCCGTCTGTGTTTTTATTTCCTGCCTTTTTCCTTCTCCCACCCTTGTAACTTTCTGAGTACACCTATGTCATATTATCTATCTTCCTGGTTTGCATTTAGTCTGTCTTCCTACAGTTAATGTCAGATCATCGAGTGAGCTCCCTCCTATTTCTGCTAGCTTCCCTAGTTTGATTTTTTTGTCACCCTGTTAAGAGTTTATTTGTTATTTCAGTTTTTGTTGTTTCACCACATAAGTTTTAGTTAAGATCCTCACTCTAACTACCTGTTGTCTGTCTCCCTTATTGTCAGCAACTGGGTAGTCTAAGAAGTTTGTTATACATGTTACACAGAGCTAACAGATTCTGACTTGTGCCACAAAGAATGTGAAATTCAAACAAATTAGTTTCTCTAGTCCCACCTTGCATGTTTTGTCTGTTTGTTTTGGCAGACAGATACCGAAAACTCAGACACAGACTCTCTGAAACAGTAAAACATGCTAGATTTCCATCAGCAGTATAAACTTTTGAGCAATGGTACCTTGCTGAAATTTCTCCTCATATAAAGCAGCATCTCTGAGGATTCAGGGAGGGCAGTTGCTTTGATTGAGAGCCGCCCTCTTTGCTCTAAATGACCTGCATCTGAATCAGGGCTGAAGGTCTACTGGGAGGCAGCAGGAGATAAGATGTAGTGCTGCTCCTGAGGCCTCAGCCCTTGGCAGCATCACTTTGACTTTTCCAATGCTGTCTTCACCTTCTCCACCTACCTCAGGGCCTCTGGTGCATCCTGTTTCCAGTTGGTCAGCTTATCAGCCAGCACAGCTACCCCAGACTAGATACGCCTTGATAGATTAAAATTACCACTGACCATAGCCACCCATTGGTCAGTGGACTACAGTTTGAACCATCTTAATTTTTTTAAACCAGTCATCACCAGGGATGGGTGGATCTGACTGAGAAACTGAGGACACTGCACACTCATGTATCAGCAACTTGTCAATCAGAATGTATCCGGGCATTAAATAATACCTGGCTTTGTTGTATATTTTACTCTAAATGCCAGACCCTGCTAGCCAGGCCAAAAAAATCCACTTTTTAGACATGGAGGACATATTTATGTTTTAAAGTATATGCTATTGACTTGGCTCCAGTGTGCCACAGAAAACTTCCATCATCTAAACACAAAATGCATCCCGTATGATTATGTCTGATGTGTCATCATTTGTTTTCAAGGGTGTTGAAGAACAGTACTGCAAGCCATGTTTTGTGTGACTACTATGTAAAGCATATGTAAAAGCATTTTCTGTTTGGCTTTGGCCTGCAGCTATGTTTGTCTTGAAAAAGAGATGGGAGTAATCAGATTGCTCTTTGAAAGTGAACCATCTCTGCTATAGTGAGTTGTAATGTGTCACATACATACTTGGTGTGGTTATAAATGTTTTATGACACCTTTATTTCACAAGCACAGATAGTTTAAATATGCTAATGTAATTTTATTCTACCAATCTTTTGAATGTGAGAGTGGCAGACTGGGAGGCTTTGCTAAACCACCTTCCATTATATATTTCACAATGTGTGCCTATTAAAGGAGATCTACTGCTGGCAAGCCACTATATGCAAAGACATTAATTATACAAGTCCTAGTCCCCAGTGCTCTCCAGTATTGAGTTTTTTTGTTTTTTTTTTACCTTCTTTTGCCATTTCCTACTCAAGCTAGTTAAACATTTTTGACTTCTCATAATGCATCCAGACTCTGCTCAGCTGCTGTAAATGGAACAAAGATGTAATAAAACTATCTTACGATGTTTTCACACATTTCACTATAGCCCTTAATTTGTTCAGCTTTTACACTATGTGAGAACACATCCAAATCAGGTCAGATCATACATTAAACTGACATTGCCACATTGGTGTAATGTATGAGCCTGAATATTACCAGCAGTAAGACAGCAGTGACAGATGATCTCCTGTCAGTAAATGCACAGGCCTTATTCTTGACCAGAGTTCATGTATGAAAACAACTTTAGAGTACAAGACTGCAACAATCTAACTGTCCTCTTGTTCATACATATTCTAGTTCCTGCAATAAACAGCTAATAGGTTTCATTTGTTACAAACAGTCGGTCTTTCGGAAAGAAAGACCAATGCATTTTAAGTGGCTAATCTGCTGACTGAGCATGTGGCAGCACAAGAAGGCAGGTAGTGAGAAAGACTAAGTGACTTATTTAGTAGTGGTAATTTTACCCTTTTGCTTCCTCTTTATTTGATGCATTCATCCTTTTGTATCTTTTTCAAGATGCCAAAGAGAATTTATTAGGAGTTTTTTTTTTCAAGCTGATTAGCAGTGGCCTGACATGACAGTTTGCAATTTTGCTGAAAGACACATCACAACACCAGCACATGAGCCCCTGTCGATGCTAGTCCTTTAAGGTCAGTTTGTGTTGTTAGGGTCCAAATAGGTAGGTAGGTGGAATCATAAATCACACCTGAATGCTTTTACTGATATGAAGCAGAGGTAAATGATTTAATATATTGTTCAGTTTTTTTCCCATAATGGCAAACGATTGCAGATGTGTGTGTGTTTTTGTACGCTTGCAATCATTATCTCACATGCTTGGCTACTTGCATGCCTTCCAACAATTGCCCTATGAAAAGGAAATGTCATTTCTATTTCACAGAAAAAGACCTGCCTAAATTAGAGACACAGCATGTTGGAGTAGCAAAAAGAAAAAAAAACATCAGCAAATGTGTTGGTATTTTCCTTGATGAGAAGAAAAACCTTGTAGTCGGTATTTTTGTGTGATAAAAGATGGAAGAGAAGAGACCTTATAACCTAATCTTTGTGTGGATGAGAAGACGAAGAGACACAAAATCTTTGTACAGGATTTTTTTTTTTTTTTGATGAAGAACTCAGTTCTCAGAGATCTCAGTTAATGCGTTTTATAGAAAAAACATTTCAGCTTGCTATGGAGAATAGTTATTAGAATTCTCTCATATATTCAATGAGCATTTGTCCAAATAAAGTTGTGCTTGTTTATAATTTGCATTGTAAATTAATTCAAATTTCCGATTTGCATGAATATGCACAACGTTTTAATTTTTCAACCAAATGAGGACACTTTTGACTCTGTGCCTTATAGCCAATTTAAGCTTCGTCTCTTGTTGTGGGTAAAAGGGTCATGTGGTTGTGCGATCTCTGCATTAAATGAGAGCAAATTGAGAAGTGGCATGGTAGAGATCTTTGTAATAGGAAAGCAGGTCAGGGCCAAGATGAACCACAAAACAAAACATAAAAAAACAACATTTTAATAATGTGCTTACAGTAAGAAGAATGATTACTGCAGTCAGTGATATGGACCAAACCATTGCTACAAATTTCCAGGATATGTGATTTGCTCATTGAGGACAAATACTATTTTACCCATTAGTACATTTTAAGTACTATTTGTTGTGTGTGTGTTGGTTTTGGTTGGGGGTTGTATCTTACAGTAGGTTAATCTGGTCCACCAAAAGTATCATCGGCTTTGAGTGCTGGATGTTACCAATGAATAAAGTTGAAGTGCAGTGGTGATGGATGGTTGATGACAATCCTTTGTAAATAAGAATTTCTACGAACTTTTATTTTATTCTAATTGCCAGGGGGTCAGTGACCAGTCTTTAGGCCTATGTGACTGGGGACTTATTCACCTGATCCTACATTGTCACCATGTTTGTCACACATCCAAAATGGGTGACAAGTTAATGTCACGTGGTTAGTGGCCACATGTCTGCAAAACCTCAATACACATCCACCCCATATACCAAATACAGTATATAGATGTAGATATAACAATAACTGATATATCAATAACTGAATTTGTTGTATTTTATTTAGGTTTTTACTTCTTTGCCCCAAGCCTGTTATTCTTCACAGTACCAGAACCATTTTTTATTTTGAATATTTGAAATCCATTGTATCTACATTACTTTCTACTTGCAGTCATAAGGAGCAGGATAATCTTAGCCATAATCTTAGCTAATATCAGTCTTCTAATGCTAAAAAGGTATACATATTCAGACCACATAGCAAATATAGATATAACCACTGCCGCTTCCTTTTTTCTCCCCCTAAATTTGTTGTATTTTATTTATGTTTTACTTCTTTGCCCCAAGCCTGTTATTCTTCAATTTTTGGCCCATACATAATGGATGCTGTGTGAGTGAGTCAGGGTGGAGTTTGGCTCTGGGGCTTGTGGGCACTGCAGTGAGATAGAGTATGGGAAGGAAAGAGAGACATGGAGAGCGGCAGACTGACCAAGAGTCTGAGCCAAGCCTTGGCAACTAAGCAAAAAGAGAGATTATTCGCCTCATGAAAAGAAGAGAAATCATGGTAGACGGTAGCAAAACCACTGTCAGGGACCTATGTCTGGCACAAAACGATATAAATGTCCATGAATGGTTTAGAAAAGAAGAGTTTACTAGAAGCATTCCATTCTAATCCATGCTTATTATACCTGCCCTGTTTCAGAATGAATATTATCTTCATCTTGTTTTCTTGTTGAATGGCCAAAGGTACATTATGTAGACCCATCATTAGAACCAGACATAGAGGAAGAGGTTAATTATGACAGGATCCCAATCAGCCCCCCCAGACTAAGCTGCTCTTTAACTACTTGATGCAGAGATTGTTTTGAAAAGCCTAAATTAAAACTTGAGACATGCCTGGAAAAAAATATCCACTGACAAGTGAACTTTTCAAAGTGAGCTAACTATACTGATGTGAATAGAAATGGAGTCTCCCTCAGTAGGGATCGAGAGTGCTGTTTTTAGTGCAGTTTTGATAGTACATTAGACAGTACATTAGTTTGTCATTGAAAGCCTATTCAAGACTGCAAAAGCCACAGAATATGTTAACCTGAGAACTTGGTAATAAATAAAAGGCTGTATCAATATTAATCTTATGTCAAATGTTTGCATAAGCTAGTTTTGTACAGATAAAACAAAAATGAATTAACAATGGTCAAAATCAGAGCTAAATGTTGGGCAATCTAAATGGTGATGTTTTCACTTACTGTGCATGCTGAAATACCATAGAAAATGATAAGCTGAAGTCAGTGGGTACAAATCTGTGACCTTAACTAAGCAAAAAGGATTAAAATCAAGTCATTGTTGGTTTCTACCTCTAAAAGGAATCACCAAATGGTTTAGAATTAAACCAGACAACCACAGGCTGTCTGGTTTAATCCAAATGTCTTGTTAAAGTATTCATGAGTGTCTTCCATTTAAACAGTTACTCACAGCTAATCCCAATTTGTTACAGTTCAGTCGCACAATCGCAAAATACACTTCACCTTGCTACTAATTATAAAATAAAGAGCAGCAAGGAGCCATAATGCATAGCTGACGCTCTTAACAGGAGGCTGATTGACAGTCTGAAAGTTTGGGAGTGTCTTCAGCTTGGAGCTATTCCTCTTCCAGGTATTGATCGAGGGCAAGGCTAAAGCTGATAGCTGAGCTGCAACCAACTTGAGAGCTAACTCCCAGCGCTCCTGGTGCTGACAGGCCCAGACCAGCATCATTATTACAACACTAAGCATTGGCAGTCTTCTGCACTCTCCCCTCTTTCACCCCATGATAAACTACTGACGGGACTTGAGGCAGATAGGTTTTTCAGCATACATCAGCTCCAAAAAGCACATCAATTATTCAACTTCACAGTGGCCTATTGTAATTACTTTGCATTGATAGGCTGCCAGCCATCACAACCATAAGTCAATGAAATAATCAGTGAGATGCAGAAACTGTACTCCTGCGGCATTGCCAATTGCTGCCTGATTAGGTCGTCCTTGTAGCCAGCAGGACACTAAGCCACTGAGACAAAGCCTATTTTTTTTTTTTTTTAAAGGAAAGAAACATGCAAAACACAGAATGAAAAAATTGATAGATGATTCTATGCTTGTCCAGCATGTAAATGCTACTACTTTTTCCTGGACATTCATTTTTAATGTAACCAAATCTCATTTGTGACTTGCTGGGCATCTTAATCTACTATGCCTAGGAAAGAGCAGAATTAATGTTGCACATTCTGAGAGTCAGGGCAAGTATGTAATCAAAAGTCATCAACAGGCAGGCAGACAGACAAATAGACTCATGACATGCACACAGCAATGCAGACACAGACAAATTATAAAAACCACACTGAGTTCAGAAAGCAAATCAATGTCTCCCCGTTTACATTTCACATGACTATCTCCTTGCCTTCACTTTTATAAAGCCCCTGTAATCTCCATAGAATATAGATGGGTTGTTCACCAGTCTGAGCACGAGCTAGTCATAAGAGATAGCAAACGGAGTGAGGAGTAAAGAGAACAGAGAGCGAGAGAGAGAGTGACGAACTGTATGACATCCCCGTCTCACCTCTTCTGTTTTATCGGACAAGCAAATGCGCACTCAGTGGAGAGAGGGGAAGAGAGAAGAAAGGAAAAAAAAAAGTGACTTACTTCTGAGTGAGGGTGAAGGCAGACAAAGAGGAGGTGCTTCTGTGCGTCTTTGTGATTGAGTCGTAGCAACCTCCACTGACACAGATGGAAAGAAAGACACAGAGAGGGGGAAAAGGAAGGAGAGTGGTGAGAAGAGGAGATGAAGAGGGAGACTGGAGGCTTGAGTCAGAATGCCATCTTAGCTTTGTAGTGTACACTGTGAAAGTGTGTTTGAGTGTGTGTGTTGGTGCTCTATTTTTTTTTGTTCAGAGATTCCTTGGATGGGCTCTGCGTAGATACACTTAATCAACTTGCTCCCGAACCTCTTGTTCATTCAGCTTGGAATTTCCACCACATGCATGCAAGTCCATATGAGTGCGTACAACCACAAACACATAACAAACACAACAGTCTTTCCAGCTGGTTAATACCACTCAGTCTTTCTACTCAGATAATACCATATTCTGCTGGCTTTCCCCCCTCCCTAAATACTGATTCACAGGCAAATAATGGAAGCAACTTAGCTCAGTGCAGACAGGGAGTTTCAGTGTTTTGACGAGATAAGGAATTTGGGATCCATTCACACCAGAAACAGACTGAGACAAATCGATCCCCTCATTCTCTTGGTCACTTGTTTGTAAGTGAGAATAATGCTGAGAGCTGCCAGCTTAGTGTGTGAAGATACATTCACAGATACCCAAACATTGTCATTATTGCTAAGTTTGCATCAATTTCTTTGTTTTGTGGAATATCCTGCCCTTTGAGACAGACACAGAAATCTTCAGAGGACCGGACACTTTTGAAACATGCAATTAGCTTTTTGCAAAGTTATTGTTGTAGTAAATGTGATGAAGCCATAGAAATCTGGAGCAATGTTGACGGCAGGTGTGGAATTAGTGTTGTCCCATTGTTTCCTCACCACTGCTGTGGAAGCTCTTTCAAAACAATCTTCGCTCAAGTTTGGAGCAAATTTTCCCTCCCAAATGACAAAACTTGCAAACAAAGACATCAACTGCAACCGCTGCCTGGCAAAAAAAATATCACGAATGTTAAGCAAGCATGGGTGGATTTTGTAGTCTGCCTGGATGCTAGCTTTGTGTTCCCTTGTGTGGTCAAAATCCCCTTGTTTTTTGTTTTTTTTATGCCTCTAAAGAAGTGCCAACTGTAACTGTACATGTCAGTGCCTTGATTTAGCCCTTCACTCCTTTTCTTTTTTGGTGTTGTTGTTCCAGTGTCTTAAGCTTCTTTGTGTAGGTAACTTCCCCCTGCCACGCCCAAACCAAGCAGGATAAATCTGATAGCTCCAATGATGACTCCTCTCCCTTCTTTCATCCACAAAATCTTTATTTGGGCTGTGGTCCACTAAAGCATGGACACTGCTCAGTAACAAGACCAATATTTTTCCATTGGGGGCTTGCAGGTTTATGGTGAGGACCTAGTTGGTGATGAAACCAACATGCACACATAAACACACATGCACATGCAGCATAAAGGGGGTACGAAATGCTAATTCAGACACACAGACGCAGGGTGTAAATCCAGTCCTCATTGTGAATTCACCACGTTGGCTGTATTGTGCAGCAGTGAGCCTCTTTATTCAATTGAGCTGCCATCCATCCTGGCTATGGCATTGAGAAGGCACGTACAGGGAGCTCCCACAGGAACCTTAGGCTCACTAAAATACACAAGGGCTGTTTGCATACACATCAACAGGCAGTGTTGAGTGACAAAAACCCATTAAGACTATAATGGTCTAATGTAGCTCTCTGGAGGGTTATTATTATCAGCTGAGGTATGCTAAAATATCAGTTATAGGAAGGTGGGTGTTTGTGTGCATTTGTTGCTCTCTCTGAAGATATCTTTATAGTACCATATGTCATTATGAACATACACTCAGTCTGTGTTATGTTAAAAAAAAATCTCTGCATTTTCAAATGATGGGAAAAGAAAAAAACATCTGAGAAAATGTATTCAAAGAAAGTAAAAGGTTTTGTGACCTGTTGGATGTACTCTGACTCAATTAATTTAATGAACTGGGATATGCCTCTGTGCCTTTGTAAAGGTAGGAAGTCTTACAAGTTAAACAGCAAAATATGTTGTACATCTATGCCCCTTTGACATAAAGTACAGAAGTATTTATTGATCTTATAGCCTGCATCAGCAGAATGGCTTTATTTTTCTTTCTTTCTTTTTTTTTATCTGTACCTCAGGTTTATGAGGTAAAAATGCTATGATTAAAATTCGATTAGGTTTATGAATGGAAAGGAGATTAAGGAGGGGGAATGGTTGAAATCAGCGTTTCATTAAGGTAAGGGGACCTGAATCACCATGGGTACAACGACGGGCATTTGGTAAAGGTTAGGGGATGAAAAGAAATAATGTTTTGTGTTTTGTGACCCATACACCCAGCTCTTCCCTCTGCAGAAGTTAATACCACCGCCTAACTTCAGTGTATATTGAAATCAATACTCAGACCACAAAATTTTATTTGCTGATCAGATGTACTGTATATGTAAAACCATATTTTGCAAAGTAGTAGCAAATAGTAGTCGATGTAACTGTTAAATAAATGAGCTAGTGGAAAAATGCTTCCTTTGTATAAGCAAAACATAAAGTTTCTCAAGATTATTAGGCTTTGCCAAATTTTTTCCCCCCTTTTATTACTGACCACCACTGCTGTTTAAATATATTGTTGGATCTTAGTGGCTGAATCAGCCAAGAGGAAGCTGGCACTGGCCAAACCCCTAAGCTTGTGAGAAAGAAGGCAAATCAACAGTGTCTCCCCTCTCGTCTGCCCACTGATGGATAGTAAGAACTACAATTGGGATGATAGGTGAGAGAAGCACATGAGGTCCAGAGAGCATATGAGAGGTATTTACACTGCAAAGGTAGACTGTGGTAGAGCTGCAGCAAGGTGAGCTATGGTCTCTGGCCTCGGTTATTTTCATGCTGAGTTATAGGCCTCCGCCTCTCCTACCAATCTGCAACCATTACAATGCCAAACCACGACACACAATCTTTCCTTATGCTCTACCTCTAGGTTTATGCACGCTTGTTCACTGTCTCTCACTACTCTTCAATTCCTTAGGTTCCTTTCTGGAACCTCTCTCCAGCTGTAGAAAAACAAGAAATGTAACAAGATGGAAATTGTGAATATTTTTTTAGTAAAGTGTGTATGTGATTTAGGAGGATCTGGAAGTAATAGAATCAGCAATGAGCAAAAGCTGATATCTCTGTGGCTAACCATTCTTCCAGGACTCAGTGAAAACTGCATTTACAGTGGGGCAAAAAAGTATTTAGTCAGCCACCAATTGTGCAAGTTCTCCCACTTAAAAAGATGAGAGAGGCCTGTAATTTTCATCATAGGTATACCTCAACTATGAGAGACAACACGAGAAAATAAAATCCAGAAAATCACATTGTCTGATTTTTAAAGAATTTATTTGCAAATTATGGTGGAAAATAAGTATTTGGTCAATAACAAAAGTTCATCTCAGTACTTTGTTATATACCCTTTGTTGGCAATGACAGAGGTCAAACGTTTTCTGTAAGTCTTCACAAGGTTTTCACACACTGTTGCTGGTATTTTGGCCCATTCCTCCATGCAGATCTCCTCTAGAGCAGTGATGTTTTGGGGCTGTCGCTGGGCAACACAGACTTTCAACTCCCTCCAAAGATTTTCTATGGGGTTGAGATCTGGAGACTGGCTAGGCCACTCCAGGACCTTGAAATGCTTCTTACGAAGCCACTCCTTCGTTACCCGGGCGGT
>VUQS01001910.1:0-17727 GCA_015108495.1 Heterochromis multidens | reverse complement strand
TCACTCCCAGTCTGTCCACTTCTCTCCTCACACACACACACACACACACACACACACACACACACACACACAGCCATGAAGCTCTATTGATGAATGAATTGTGCTTTTATACATTGATTAAAAGTAATGTTAGTGGTGTGACCCACATTCAGTTCAGCTCCAACTGACAATATTAATCTCAGTGCACTTTATATTGTAAAGAATACAAGCTTATATCACATGCTTCTGATACAGCCATACAAAACCCCAATTACCAAGCCACATGTTTTCTCAATGCTAATAACCCTTCTGTTTCTTACCATCACCACAGGGGGCGCTGGTGAGTGCCTTAGCTGATGACAGCATCCACCTGTGGAACCTGAGGCAAAAAATCCCTGCTATCCTGCATTCGCTCAAGTTTAACAGGGAGAGGTACAGTAATGTGGCGTTGCTTCTGCTTCTGTGTCTGCAGCAACACTGCATCTGTTTCTCTGTGAGGTGTGAACAAAATTTGCAAATAGCCTTCACAGCTGGCCACGGGCTGTGGGGCTGCACCAACGTTTTTTAATTTCCTTTAGCCAGTAAGGAAAACTTGTGAATAATGGATCAGTGTTGCAGCAGTTTTTCATTCTGTTTTTGTATTAACGATGCATCAAATTACTATGTTTCAGGAGGAACGTGGCGCCCACAGATTTTTATCACCCAGCTTTGCAATTTCTCTCAGCTCGTTATTTGGATTTTGGCCTGCAGATTTTTTTCTCTCTCTCTTCAGCCCCTCTTTCAAATGTAGCAGAAATTTTAAATCGGCAAAAAGGACATTACAGTAATACTGCTTTTATTCCTGTAACACAGCAAAAACAATACTATTCACGCTGAAATTTTAACTCAACTAGCAAGACCAAAATTAGTAGTATACTGACTAATAATAATGTAATAAGGAATGTTGAAAATGGCAGTTTATTTTTGCTGTGTGCTACCTTTCCTGATTCAAGTTAACAGCAAGTTTCTACAGATATTTTTCAGCATCTTTGGTGGTTTAAACCATCAGGTCTGTTAGAAGAAACAACACGTGTGTTGTTAAGTCAAGATTTCCAAGTTCATTCAAAAATTACACCAGATTTCCCCTTAAAAAATTACAAATAATGTGTGGACAGATACATAACAACACAATAAAACAGTTGCCACAGGCTCAGTCTGTTTCATACAGTAAATGTGGCCTATGAGAGAAAAGTCAGTCAGTTGAGAAAAGGCAGCAGTATTTACTCTGCTGTTCCCCCCCACTGATCTATATATAGTCTGGCTTCATTAGTGTGACACAGTGCAAGGCCTTTGTAATTAAATCTTACTCACTCGCTATTCCTTCCAGTTGGACCAGCATGATTAGGGAAAAGGATAACCCTTTGATGCCAACTGAGTCATGAGATAATAAAAAGCCTGGTAGTGATGGATCTTGATCTCTTCCAGAATCACATACTGCCACCTGCCCTTCCAGAGCAAATGGCTGTACATCGGCACAGAAAGAGGAAACATCCACATTGTCAACGTGGAGTCCTTCACTCTCTCAGGCTACGTTATTATGTGGAACAAAGCCATCGAACTGTGAGTCTGTATTTCACAACTACACCCCTCCTCCCTTTACTCACTTGCTATTTGCATATCTTCTTTGTGCAGTAGACGCTCAACCAGGAAGCTCAAAATTGCAAAGGAGTGTGGTTGCCTGTGTTTGCAGATACAGTTAGTCCTGTAAGCTGAGAATACTGTAGCTCTGATCAGTATGAGGGCGGTATGGAGGTGGTGATTGTGCCATGCCAGAACTTGCAGTTGAGACTTCTGGAGGTGTTTGCTGCCAGATTTAACAGAACATCTCTGATAGGAAGTGCCCACTTCATAACCCCAGTGACCCATCCTATGTCACCCACTCCCTCATGTAAACACCCACTGTGAAGTTTTACAGAAATTTTACATCACATCCTCCATCTACTGCAGGATTCCCATTTAATGTCACATGCAAGTGTATGATCTTGGTGTATAATATCACCATCAGTATCTTTTCTGGTTATGATAGCGTTGTAGTGCCTGAATATTCATGCTGTGAATACAGGGTTTCCCCAGCACACAGGAATTTTATAATTATCATTTTTAAACAGTTTTGCTAAATGATGGATTATTGACACAGCAAATAATTTAACAGATAATAAATAATGTTCATACTTGGAATATCTAGCATTGCTGGCTTCATCTGTCTGGCAAAGGTTGGGAATTCTGTCATTCAGATATGGGTCACCCCTCCAGCATTCCCATTACTACAAACTGAGCCACAGCACTCACCCAACATCTGACAGTACTTTAAGAGTCATTAAGTCAGAGTTTTGCCATGCCAGCTACACTATATGGACAAAAGTACCGTGCCACCTACACGTTACACCTACAGGAGCTGCTGGGCCATGAAGCTCCCGGCACACAGTTTTTGTTCTGATGTTTGGAACTCTGCAGTTATTGAGTCAGCAGAGTGTTGGAGACTTTGACACACCATGTGTCTCAGCACTTTGCAGCCGCTGCCCATTCATGGCTGAGTTCCTGTGGTTCCTAAACACTTCCAGTCTGCAATAATATCACTTATAGCTGATTTTGGAATATCTAGGAGGGAAGAAATTTCACAAACTGACTTGTTGCAACAGCAGTGTCCTATTACAGCACCACGCTGGCATTCAGTGAGCTCTTTAGACCAAACCATTCATTAAACTGTAGCTTATAAACTGTGACTCTGTAACAGCTCATCTCCTGAAGTGAAGCACAAAGTTTCATCTGCTGTTAGCACCTGTTGTCCATATTGGGGATAATTCATTATAAGTAAATCATGACGTTATCGCTGTTGTGCTATGTGCAACTCTCTCACTATGGAAAAGCTCATGTGAAGGATCCTGCTGCTGTCTGATGTTTCATGCGTATTATAAACTCAGAAGAAAGACTGAAAGGAACAAAATAAATCCTGTTAACCTCAAAGCTCATTAGTGCAGAAAAAATAAACCAGTGGCTTTGAGGTTGTGAGATTAGTTTCAGCAAAGGGAGACTAAATGCAGATTCCAGAAGTTTTTTTTTGTTCTCATGTTAATGCTGTTTGTGGCATTCTCCAAAAATAACAGAGTTGTAATCTTGTGCGTGCCTCTGTTAATGTGACTGAATGGATTCAAACTTGGGTGGTTTTAAAAGTTATACAAAAATGTTACTCGGTCTTATCTAGTAAGATTGCCGTTGTGACTTACTGTAAAGTGACTGTATACATGAAGCCAGCACATTCAGAATAATGGAAACCAGTGCATGTCTGAAAGGGGCTCAATTATGGTTACATGCGTAGTCTACCAGCCAACAGGCCCCAAAAAAATAGCTCATTCTGAGCCCTGAAATGGGGCTCAGAATGGATGGTGTAACAACTACTTTCTGCTAAATGAAAACTTTAGTCAGTAGAAGTTCTTTCCAAGCCAATTTTTCCCTTACACCCACCAGTGAGTGGAAAAAAATTAAAAATTTAGAAAGTGACTGGCAGCTAAAATTGGTAGCATAAAGGTGTGTGTGTGTATGAAGCTGCTGGTGAAATCGGATAAATTGCTCTTTTAGATCCTGGAGTTGAAAGTGTGAGAGAAAATTATGCCGTCCTCTCAGATAAATGTCTCAGAAAGAGGCAGAGGAGATGGGGAAATGATTTAGCTGGTCTGATTGTGAAGATGAAAAGAAACGATGTGGTGTGAAATGTAAAGCATAATATTCAGTTATTTCTTTGTAGAATCTCTGATAGAAATGTCTTTTTCATGCTCTGCTTCATAGCTTGTTGCCTCTGGAAACTTGTGGACGCTCCTACAGTGGATGGAAACGCTGCATATGGTCCTAATGACCATATTTGGCATTACAGTAGAAATGGAGCCCATTTAACTCAGCTTTAACTCTTTTTCTGAAGTGATGTTTACATGTCAGTCAGTTTAAAAATCCACGTGAAAATCATCTTTATTACAATAAAATTTGGTTCACATACATGATAACTGCTTATTAAAATGGTATTTTGTGTTGATGGTGTATCACAATGTGGTGGAGTTCATATTCTGCTCCATCCCTTCCTTTTATTCACTGCGACATCACTGACTGTATCGACTCATCAGCAGCAGCAATGAGATCATTAGCCGCTGGAGCCAGACCACATTCAGAGGCAGCAACACTTTCTTTTGGCCAGACCTTCACTTCCTCCATGCCCCTTGCTCTGTTGCCACGGTGATCCTGTCTTGAAACACTATAATCTCTCATAGACCCTCATGTGACCCTACTCTCCCTCTCCCTCGCTGTTTGTCTCTCTCATATGTCATGTCTATTTTTTTTTTTTTTCCCCTCTGGTGCACTGATGCACGTTTTCATCTTATTATCTTGTCCTTTTTCTTTGTGCATGACTAAAGATTGCGGCTTATATTTTGGATGCCTTTCCTAATTGGCTTTCTATCTTACCGCTCTCTAAAAGCCATGCAGTATGACTATATTTATCAGATACATTTTTAGCTGCAAATATACTTAAATTGACTTGAACTGTCTCGCTTTTCTTCCTTCTCTTCTCTGACAGATCCACCAAGACACACCCAGGGCCTGTTGTGCACATCAGTGATAACCCCATGGATGAGGGCAAGGTAACAGATAGTTAAACACAACATTGCCTGTACCAAAGATACACAGTTGTACCCCAACATGTAAAACAAATGTTCCATTTTATTTGTCTTCTGGTGTTCTTTTCTTCTTCTCTGCGGAGAACCGCCCCAGTCGATATGGTTTGTGCAGCTACAGTGGAAAATAAGAGCACAGGGAGCATTTTTAGCTAATTAAAATGTCAATGTAACTTTGGATTATGGCATCAAAATCAAAGAGAAAACGTTTATTCATACACTAATCATTTCCAGAGGAGGAGATATGATTGTTTTTTTGTTTTTTTTTAAAGCATCAGACTAGAATACAGACGTGGCCGTGACCTTAAAGGTAATAGAGGAGACTGTTCAGTTGTACAATATAAATGTTTGTCTTTAAAAAATATTGGCATGCTTACAATTCAAGAAAGTTAAATTTTAATTACTAATACAACTGGAGTACAGTTAGTTAGATAGTTAATCAGTTAGATAAGATGGATTCCAACCTTGGCTCATCGGTAATGATGTTTTACATCAACCTGCAGTTATTGTTTTGCCCGAGCTAAAGAGGGGAGCAACTGCAGCGACGGAGCAGAGTAGGATACCACTGTGACTGCATGTCGGGCAGCGACAACAGCAACTGGGAGCGTTTGTGTTTGCCAGAAAGGGGAGTTAAAAGTTCCTTACTGCAGGTTTAAATGGGGGCTGTACTCATTTCCAACTCCTTCATTTTCCCCTTCTGGGACTCTCTAGAGCTCAACAGTTACTACCCACCCACCTTTTTATGGGCTCTGGTTCCAGAAGTGAATTCCCCATTCATTTTTTTCCATTAACATTTCAGAAAATCCTTATAGAAAAAGTTTTAAGCCTTAAATTAATCAAACCAGCTATGAGGTGAACCATGACCATAAAAAGATTTGATCTGGATTAAAAAAAGGCAAAGGTAAAGGACTGTGTACGTAATTGCTTTTCATCATGAAGGAACTACTAATCCTGTAACCCACATCCCAGATTTCACATCAGACAACTTCCAACCTTCTCGAGTTTAATCCTTTTCATTAGTGTAGTGTTTATATGGTTTGTTTTGTGTGTCTGTGTGTGTCGTAAAGTGTAGCCTAGTTATCGATTTGGTACAGTGCTTGGTTCCTGACTGCTATCACCACTCGGGCGGTTAGTAAAAGCGACCTGATGTTCATGGGTTTAAACATTTCTGCGGTAACAGCGACTCCGCCAATCAGAGACGTCACTGTTTCAGTTTAGGATTGTTGGTAGTATATTGACTAATAATAATGTAATAAGTAGTAGTAGAGTAGTTCTTTTCTGCGACATTGCAAATTCAATGTGTTTTTGTTAAAACAAGGATGATATCATACAGACTTCCCATACCATCGCTTCACAATGCTGAGCCTCATAAGTCTACTTTAATGGTTACAGTATTATGGCTCATAATCAAAATCCCTATGGAGAATTTGAATGGGATTTTTCTTCTGGAACCTCACTGTTAAGCTCTATTAATTCAATTTCAATTCAATTTTATTTATATAGCGTCAAATCACAACAACAGTCGCCTCAAGGTGCTTTATATTGTAAGGTAAAGACCCTACAATAATACAAAAAACCCCAACAATCAGACGACCCCGTATGAGCAAGCACTTGGCAACAGTGGAAAGGAAAAACTCCCTTTTAACAGGAAGAAACCTCCGGCAGAACCAGGCTCAGGGAGGGGCAGCCATCTGCCGCGACCAGTTGGGGGTGAGGGGAGGAAGACAGGACAAAAGACACACTGGAGGAGAGCCAGAGATTAATAGCTTTGCATGATTTACAGATGAAAATTATTATTTGTTAAAATGGGCCTTTGTGCAGCCCCTCACATCATCCGCTGTCTAAACAAGCCTTCATTTAAGCCAGCTGTCTTTTGATTGGCTGCCCCTCGCAAACAAAGTTTGAACAGCAGGCAGGTGCGCTATGTGTCTGAGATGACCGTATTACGGATACCCCCTCTCACATCATACAGAGCCAATAAAAAACACATACGCTGATCTTGACTGAAATTCCTGCTATTGAAATTAATAGTTATAAGCTACTCTGGTGTTTACGTGATTACATAGTACATGAAAAATTAGTTGCTTCTTACACTGTGTAAACGTGAGAACCTCTTCTGCATCTTGTGCCAACGCAGGAAATGATTGTTAAATATCTACTACCAAGTAAATAATTTTTGTGCTGAATGTGGTTTTACAGCAGTCCATTGAGCCGTGCCTGCTTTGCTTCTCTTGTTATTGCAGCTTCTGATTGGATTTGAGTCTGGGGTAGTAGTGTTGTGGGATTTGAAGTCCAAAAAAGCTGACTACCGCTACAACTATGATGAGGTAAGGCATCGTTTTTCTTTCCTCTCAGTTCTTGTGAGGAAACTAGTTTGTCTGGTGTTTTCTCACTGTCGTCTCAGAAACATGTTTGGTCTTGTCACATTTGAAAGAACTCCCAAAAGTTTTGTTATGAAATCTGAAAAAGCTGCTTTGATTTCAAGAGAATGAAAAACATTTTCTCAAAGCTTCAAAATAATCTCGTCATGCCACACTGAGTCTGGTACTTCTCTATTTTGCTAATTACTCACAAATCCCTTGAATAGGCCCCGACCACCAGTGAACAAGTGTCACCCATGTTGAGACGAACCCTGATTCCTCCATGATGTGGAGTTACTTTTCTATCCAGAACTATCAAACATATGTTTCATGTACATTATGTATCACACTCTATTAAACTGCTGCTGTGGTCTCTCAGGCAATCCACTCAGTCGCCTGGCACCATGAGGGCAAACAGTTTGTTTGCAGCCACTCCGATGGCACTTTGACCACGTGGAATGTACGAACCCCAGCCAAGCCTGCACAGATCATCACACCACATGGTAGGAGCTGTTATATATACACAGTTGTATTGTTTATAATCACAGACGCATGATTAATGGAAGAACTATATATGTCTTTAAACATAGTGTAGTCCTGCCAGGCTTTGAGGCCTGGCTTGTATAACAGATGGAGGCCGACATGTCCATATGTATACGTATACGCCACATGGACTGTATTCCTGCAATGTAAAGTATGATTTTTTTTTTTTTTGGCATCTTGAAATCCAATAGGAAAGCAGCCTAAGGATGGAAAAAAGCCAGAACCATGCAAGCCTATCCTGAAAGTGGAGTACAAAACAACAAGGGCTGGGTGAGTGTGACGGTAGCAAGTTCCCACCCATCCTGTGTCTTAACCGACGCTGGTTTGCATCCATATCCTGTACTCAAACTGGCCTTTCCTGTTATTCTGAATATGTCTAACAGGCCAGTCTTCTTAACAGCATCCTTATGTTGATGACAATCTGGGAAGGCCCTGTCTAATAAGTAATTAGACAGGGCAACAGAATGATTTGTTGTCTCAGGATACTTGTTAAATAGAATGATTTTTGACAGCTGGCATTGTTTGAAGAGATGCTGTTATGTCAAAGTCATGAAATAAATGGACATCATTTCATTAAAAGTGATCTAATAATTGTTTTTTCAGATTTTTGAGGACAGGGATTAATATAGTTTTCATAATGATTAAAAAGTAGGCCCCTCCCATCACAGGTTCTCTGAAAATCGGGCCAAAAAATCTCCAATGAAACAGTAAAATTTGGTGTCCCTCTTTACCCATTTACCACTGAGTTGACCTTGTAATTTTTCAACCACTACAACAAACTCAATTTTATTGAACAAGCTATTAAAATGTGTGTGTTTGCTAAACCCAGGGACCCATTCATGGTGCTGTCTGGAGGTCTGTCCTATGATACAGTGGGGAGGAGAGCCTGTCTGACTGTGATGCATGGAAAGAGCACTGCCGTTTTGGAGATGGACTACCCCATCGTGGATTTCCTAACGCTGTGTGAAACTCCATATCCAAATGGTGAGCTGCGACACTCTAATCTGAACACAGTATGCATTTACAAACTGAAATGATGCCATTATCCATGTTACATTTGTGCTGATTTGTTTGCTAGACTTTCAGGAGCCTTACGCCGTGGTGGTCCTCCTTGAGAAAGATTTAGTTGTAATAGACCTCGGACAGATTGGGTAAATATTCAACTTTCTAACTGTGGTTTCATTAATATTAGCATTGCATCAAAAACATAGATATTTTAGATTGTGCATCTCGATTCTACACCAAATTGCCTACCCCAAAGTACACTGTATTACATTATATACAGAGTACATGACACTAAAAATTTTATTTCAAACTTTAGTAAATACAATATACAAAAGAAATATTTACAATATATAGTTATAATAATAAATGTTAATAGAAGATGTTACAGTCACAATTACAATAGTTTCCTAGTCAGACTTCTAGGTAGTTGTAAAGTTTGACAGACGAGTCACAGCATGTATCATAATGCTGTATAACTTCCAATGTAAACATGTGACTGATTTCGTGACAGGTATCCCATATTTGAAAATCCTTATCCTCTGACTATCCACGAGTCACCGGTGACCTGCTGTGAGTATTTTGCCGACTGTCCTGCTGAACTTATTCCTGCACTTTACTCTGTTGGCTGTCGGCAAAAGAGGCAAGGTTACAGTAAGAAGGTAAATGACTCAGTTGTGTTATCTATATTTAAATTATTTTTTTACATGAGCATTTGCCTTTGCATTTTACTGCCGAGAGAAGCTTAATTTTTATTTATTTATTTATTTTTAAACAGGAATGGCCCATTAGTGGGGGAAACTGGGGCCAAGGCACACAGAGTTACCCAGAGATTATAATCACAGGGTCTGTATTGATTGAATAAAGTAATAATATGATTCATATATGCACAGTTCACATTCACATTTTTTTAATGTTTTCTCTGCTTTTTCCCCCTAAAACAGACATGCTGATGGGTCAATCAAATTTTGGGATGCTTCTGCATGTGAGTATTTTTTTTTTTGTTGTTATTTTGTTTATTTTAGGAATAGTATATTACTAACCAAAAAAAGTCAATCCTTGCATGTCATTTTTTAGCTTTAAGTTCTTATACTGGTTCCTGTTTTTGTCTTTGCTCATCCAGTGAGTGAAGGGGGACACATTCTGTCATTCATCAGCTGAAATGTCTATTTTAAAAAATGTTTCCTAATAGTTGAAAGATTTTGTAATTCTCTCACTTTTAACATGAATACAAGTTTGAGTTTTTTTCCTCAGATTTTACAAATGCAACCTTTTACTGAGATTTTTGCTAAGAGGTAATCGACACCATTGTTGCAACTATAATAACTTTTCTGTGCTCCTTTGTGTATACACAGCAGTGTCATCTGCATACATGTGTACATCCAGCCCATTACCCTGTTTTTTTAGATCTCACACCTCGCCATGAGGTTACACCATGGCGAGGTGTGAGATCTACTCCTGCTAAGCCTCGACATGAGGTTACACCATGGCGAGGTGTGAGATCTACTCCTGCTAAGCCTCGACATGAGGTTACACCATGGCGAGGTGTGAGATCTACTCCTCCTACAGTATTGCTCAGAATTTAATCAAACTCACATTAGTGACACCTAGTGAGTCTTTACCCAAATTTGCGGACATTTTTCCATTTTCACAGCATAACCTTCATACACACTACTTACAGTTTCACCAAATTCTTGTTTCTGATCTACTGAACAATATTCAATTCAATCTATTTAGCAAAGTCGTTAACATAAGATTCTCAATGTTGATAGATTTTATATGCAGAAATGATAAAGAGAGAATGTGCTAGCTTGACATGCCGTTTTACCACACATGTTGCATACCACTTGAATCCCATTAGATGGTGATGATCATGATCCTATTGGCCATATTCATGGAGGAAGTGATCCTACTGGTTTGCGCCTCCGTGCCAGTTATATGGTCACTGCTGTGACATGCTGACACGTTCACACATTTTAATGCTTTTTATGGTCATGGTTATGACTAACCTGTAGTCATAAGGCTACTGAACTCAAGCACTTTCATTTGGTGGTGAACTACATTCATGTGTCCTGGATATGACTGTTTGCCAGCCTCCTTCACTTCTCAGTGGATTTTAATACTCATTAGTTTGTGCAATATAGCACACCAATGACAAGAAAACCTATCACTTTCTTTCTGTACTTCACACATTACAATAACCTGTGAATTCTGATGGGTCATGAGCCGGATGAGCTACTACGTCACTGATGTTCTGGTTCTTTATGCACAACCTAATTCCCATCTGTAATCCTAGTGGCACATGGATTTTGAACGTAGTGCTCCTTGAAAGTACAATATTAATCACCGCCTCGTCTCCTGTTCTAACCTGTGCTATCATGAGTACACTGATTGCAATGAATCATCACGTCCTTATTTTTTCTTCCAAAGTAATGCTTCAAGTGCTGTACAAGCTGAAGACTGCCAAGGTGTTTGAGAGGGCTCGTGGAAAGGAGGAGAAGCCAAACACAGATATAGTAGATGAGGACCCATTTGCCATCCAAACCTTGTCCTGGTGTCCCGAGAGCAGGATGCTTTGTGTGGCTGGAGTATCTGCTCATATTATCGTCTATAGGTTCAGCAAACAAGAAATCACCACTGAAGTTGTTCAGGTAAATTTCCCGGGGTGTAATAAACAGGCAGAGTGTGTAGGTAAATTATTCCTGTGGTCAGGACAGATAGATTGGATAAACATGTACAACAACAAATCTCTTTCTGTGTTTTTATCTCTCATGTTTAGCTCTTGGAGGTGCGAATGCAGTGTGAGTTTAGCGACGTGGACTCCCCTGACCCAGGAGGAGAGCAGACCCCCACCCTGCCAACCTCGGGAGCTTCCTCCAGCCCTCAGGAGAGCGAGCCTCTCACTCAGCCATCGACAGGCAGCAACTCCTCTGACGGCCCCCGAGACAATATACCATGCCTACAGTATGGAATTTCTTTTAATTTGGCCTCAGCGTGCTTCTATTTTTGTGACACAGGCTGTCACTGAACAGATGAAAAACACAAGGAGAAAATAATCCTGTTAATGCTTTTAAAGTAAAAGGTGGAAGGGGGAATAATGGCAAGAAAAATGATGATCCAGAGTGTAGCTTACCCAAAGATGATAATTTATTGCAGTGTAAAGTGCAGCCTGCTGTGTGTTTGATGCAGGGTGCGGAGCTCCCCACTGAAGCAGTCTCCGGGCTACCAGGTGGAACTGGTGATCCAGCTGGTTTGGGTGAGTGGGGAGCCACCTCAGCAGATCACCAGCCTGGCAATCAATTCCTCCTATGGCCTGTAAGTCTCTATGTTCAGTACACTTGATATTTTGACATTAGATCACATCACTTTGGGCCCCAACTAGTCTTCATAGTGGTATTTATCCCTGGTCGGATCTGTTTCTTTTTTTTTTTTGGTACTATATTTGTGTGCAAGAAATTGTAATTATATCCTGTCTCAAAGAAGGCTGTAACCAAGCATTTGTAACCAAGTGCAACAGTAAATAAAGCCTGCCTATATCATAATTTGGAGTTCCACTGTATCCTTTGACCTTTCTGTCTTTCAGTGTGGTTTTTGGAAACAGTAATGGGTTGGCTGTGGTGGACTACCTCCAGAAAACTCTGCTTCTCAACATGGGCACATCAGAGCTGTACAGCCCATCTGACCCTTATCAGAGGCAGCCTCGCTCCCCACGTAAAGCAAAGCCTTCTGGAGGTGAGCTGCGCTCCACCGGTTAGACGCTGTTTCTTTTTCTGTTGGTTTCTCTGTGTTCTGCTGAGCTTGTCACCCTGGATAACATTTATCTCACTGAAATACAGTAAAAATTTTGCTACAGTTCTTGTTTTCCTTTATTTTTGCTGAACACTGTTGGAGGCTGTTGGAGGTGGGTTAGGGAGGCAGAGCTGACACTTGGCAGCTGCCCTGACTTCGCACCGTGAGCACCACCCCCTGCAGTAGCTCCTCTCCCTCAACAGGGGGCATCGCTGACAGATTCTCCATCTGTTCAGTTGGACGGAGCAAAGACAGTGGAGCATGAATGTTAGAGTGGAGGCTGTAGCCGAGCAGAGCTGCTCTGCTGTAATAGCATTGCCTTTTGATTCTGTTTACTGACAAAACAATACATAAACCTTGTTTACTTGTTTCAGCCTCACTGTTTCTGTCATGTCTTCTATTGTGTTATACTCTCTTTGCCTAATCATCCTGTCAGTCACTGTTTGTCTTCATTCTTTTCAGTCTCAGTAGCCTGATGCTCGATGCAGGACTCTTTTATCTGGCTGTCTTTGCCTTTAAAAGCAGTCTTTAATTTATGCAAAGTACAAGAACACCATTGGATACATATACTGTTTTAACAGTGAATCAAATAGAAATTCAGCAGCAAGCAGCTGAGACTTCACATTTTCTTCTGTTTTGCACTTAGATTTCCAGGCATTTTTCTGTCTCACTGTTTTTACTGTTGATCTCTCTCTGTGATTTGGTAAAGACATTCCAACTGTGACGTCTTGCATGTCCAGACTTTCTATCTTGTATTCTGAGTCTATGAAAAAACTACGCTCATCTCACTTCAGTAAGTCCTGTTGTGTCAGATTTTTTTCTCTCCTTCCCACAGTGTCATTGTTCTCCTCTAAGCCTTTCCTTTATCTCATAGAGATACAGTCCCTGGTTTTATTATAGCACCCCAAATCTCCAAAGCTCAGAACTGACTTTTCTTTGATGTTGGCAGTGAGGATGGAGCAGAATTTCAGGCTTGACAGAGAGTATCTTTAAAGTGTCCACCTATGATTTGTTACTAGACTAACAGTCCTGATGCATTTAGTCAGCTCATTTGTGGTAAATTTGTAAACTGAAGCACAGCTTACTTGCTACATTGTATGTTTAGCTATTCTTGCCTTTGCTGTAATACTTGAGCTCTTATTACTTGTTACTACATGTGCAATAGGAATTAGGACTGTCTGACTTTTAATTCCAATTTCTGTGGCTCCTACAGCGATTTGTGATTCCAACGATGGGACCAACACCTCAGAGGACCGCTGCAAATCACCTACTTCAGGTAAGTCTTAGCGTGAACTACAAAATGTACCATTTCATTTTGAAATGCATCTTTTTTACCAGCTGCTATTTGTCGTGTAGGCTCTCCCTCACCCTGCAATTCAGATGATGACAAAAAGCAGAAGTTCATAGAGAAGGGTACTGTATTTATAATGTATGACCCTTCAGAGTTAGCATTTAGATGATGGCTGAAGTTCTCTGACTTGTATTTTTTTTAACCTCATTTCCAGTGAAGTTGAAAAGCAGACGCTTTTCCAAGACGGTTGCCAATGACTTTGGTACTGTACCTTCCAGATGTATTCTCTGTGATTACTCACTCTTTCTCTCTGAATGATGGCGTTCTAACCACACTGTGCCTTAATCCTACTCAAGCCTGGGCATATTGTGTCAATTAAAGAAATAATTGCATTAAGAAAATTCATTTTTACTAATCACATAGTTTGGTGGGTTTTGTATTAAAATGAATCAGGGTTGTTTATCATGTGCATGACAGGAGGTCTCCTATATTTCAGGTGCAGATTTTCTATGCAGATTTTTACCAAAATACTGTAGGCTGAGAATATAGTATAGAAAAAATACTATTTTACTTAATAATGATATTTTTTGTTTTTGTTTTTTAACTAAAACAAACGCATAGAAAATCTGCTTCCCGCCTCAGTCTTTACAGCACTAACATCAGAATTATTTCTCTTGGACTGTAGATACTTGCTATGTGTGTTTGATTCCAGGGCTTCAGTTCAGCGTTAACTGTTTGGCTATTCACTGAATTTTTTTTTTTCCTCTCTCTCTCCACCTACTCTCTTTGCATAACTATGTTCACTGAATTGTAATTATCTTATTTCTCAACTGCCTCTTGTTTTGTTTGACATTACAGGCTCTTTGGTTGTCTGTGATGCTTCTCTGCCTCATTTGTATTCTCGTGGTTTCTCTCAGGGTGGTTATAGACTGCAACAGACAACTTTTAGGGATTTATACTTTAAACTGGCAACAACCAAAATCAACTGCAATGTTTTTGGAATTACAGTGTTGCTCCCAAAGCAATTCAGTGTCTTATTACAAGTTGTGTCAATTACAAGATATGCACCAGTGAGTCACAACATTAAAACCACCTTCATAATATCGTGTAGTTCTGCATCGTGGTCTGACCCTTTGAGACATGGACTCGGCAAGACCTCTGGAGGTGTCCATTGATGGGGCCTACACAGATCTGACCTCTGGAGGTGTCCATTGATGGGGCCTACACAGATCTGACTTCTTTAGACTCCTACCGCCTCCCACAGGTGTTCAATCGAACTGAGCTCTGGGAACTTTGGAGGCAAAGTCAACACCTTGTAGTGTTCCTGGATTTTTTTTTTTCCCTTCTTAAAAAGGCCATCTACTATTATAGTGAAGTGTTGTATGTGGTCTGTAACCATTCTCAGGTTGGTCATGTGTCAAAGTAACATCATGAATGCCAAGAAGCATAGCAACCTCATAGCAGAACGTTGCCCAGATGGTCACACTGCTTCCACCGGCTTGCCCTCTTCCCATCATGCATCCTGCTGTAATCTCTTACACACGTAAACAATGCAGACATCCATCCACATGATGTAAAAAAGTTAGACATCTTCTTTAGACATCTTCCTCAGTTGCTCCGTGTTCCAGTTGTGATACACTTGTGTCCACTGTAGGTGCTGTTCAGCATCTAACAGGGATCAGCACGGGTCCTTTTACTGCATCTGCATGCAAATGACACCTTTCTATCAAACAGTACTAAGGTGTTCAGAGATTTGTGCTACAATGGTTCTTCTAGTGCGATTAGATCACATGGGCCAATAGTGAGCTTTGGGAGCTCATGAGCCAGACCTGTCCCCGGTTTACCAGTTGTCCCTCCTTGGACCACTTTTGGCAGGTAGTAACCGCTGCTTTCCAGGAACATCTATCACATTATGGTCTATGTCAGGGTACTCAGATTTTTACACTGCTCATTTTTCTGCTTCCAGCCCATTAGCTTCGTTTGATCCTAATGCTGGATAATCCCAACCCTTCACAGGTGCCATTGTAACAAAATTAATATTTCTCAGTTCACTTTCCAGTGGTTTTAATGTTGTAGCTGATTGGTGTATGTACTACGTCCTCAACAGTTGTCTTACAGTTGGTATCACCACCTTTAAGTCTTACCTTACTCAATATTGTGTTCTATTTTCAGTGATTGCACACTGATTTGCACATTAAAAGCAATGCTACAAAATAATGAAATCATAATTACTGAATCATTTATTGTAATTAATGTAAAAAGTTCTTTTTAGGCATTATTGTTTCCTCATAAAACAGAGGTATTTGTTTCTGTTACAGCCAAGATGTCACAGAAAATTAGCTCGTCTAGTGAGCAAAAGACTGACCTGGGTAAGCCAAAACTAATGACTTACATTTTCTAAGAACCTTTGCATTTTCTTACAGGTGCTCATCTTGTAATTTGAATCTTCTGCTTTGTATTAGGCTCACAGCTTTTAAGCAGGTCTGCAATAGTACTGCTTTTTATCGAGCAGCATGTTGGTGTGAATGTGATGTTCCCGATAGTTCAGACAAACACTGTCTCTGTTTAAACTCAAAGCAAAGGATGGGTTCCAACGATGGCACTCTCTGACATGTAAGAAGCAGTTGCGTTGTGCGAAAAGAATGGAGGCAGCCAGGAGGAACCTGAAGGAGGACCTCTGTAGAACTAAGTCAGACCCCATTTTCTGTGAGTGGACCAACCTTGGTCTGACTTGGGCTGAAGTGGGATAACTGGTACTAACTCCACTACTGTGGCTTTTACTCTGCAGTCATTTGGCAGATAACACTAATCCTCTCACAGTGTGTTTCCTTCTTTTTGAGGACGTTCCACTGGCATGACTGCACTCGGTGCTAAAACTCTTGCTTTTGTTGTTTACAGTTTTTCCTCATGAAGAACGCACGTGATGGCCGTTGTGTTAAGCCTTTCCCCCGTGTCAAAAGGCCTTTTGTGTTTTTTAGTATCCCTCATTAGCTTTGTAAAGAGGTAAAGAGGTAAAGAGGCTTGTTCTTCAGCTGCCATCAGCACAACAATGAGGCATGAATAATTCTTACTCTTTAAATACTGGTTCTTCTCTGGGAGTTACTGTAATAGTATATGCATTTTTTTTCAGAATTAATTCCAGAAAAGCAATTTGGGAAAAAAAAAGTAAACTGCTTCCTTGTATGTAAACTGTAAGAGCATCACAAAGTCAAAAGCTTTTTGGTTTTATTTATTTTGTTACTGTGGGTGTTTTTTCTTTTGCACTGGATTTCCATTTCTATAAAGTACATAAATACAATGGAAGGCATTCTCTGCTAAACCTCTGGCAGCAGAATATCACTCTAACCTGGGTTTTCTGTTTCTTGGAGAACTAAACTGCTAAACTACTTACCCCTTTCACTTTTACGCAAATTGTTTCCTCTGTCTCTTGTGTTTGTGCTCACTCCTGCTGTCCAGATGCCAAGGATAACTCATTCACCCGCTCACGTAGTTCAAGTGTAACCAGCATAGACAGAGAATCTCGAGAGGCCATCTCCTCCTTTTACTTCTGTGAGAGTTTCCCGAAGAAGACAGACAGCCTGGTCAGCCCCTGTCTGCTGGTGGGGACCACCCAAGGCTCTGTGATGATGGTGGCCCTCAGCCTGCCGCCCGGTGGGGACCAGAGGTTGCAGCAGCCAGTCGGCATCGCCTCTTGCGGTGAGAAACTCAAATTGATCTTCATGAGGATACATTGTGACCTTTGTTGGCAAGCAGTAGAATGTCAGTAGTACTGGGAAAAAAAAGCCTTCATAGCTGAAAAGGAACAAATGGAAGGAACTGTTGATCAAGGTGTGGAAATGTGTGTGCAAGGAGTTGGCACAAATACAGTATCAAAGCTCCACAGATAGTTCCCAGTATGATATCATTTGGTGCTA
Source organism: Heterochromis multidens (assembly GCA_015108495.1). NCBI lineage: Eukaryota > Metazoa > Chordata > Actinopteri > Cichliformes > Cichlidae > Heterochromis > Heterochromis multidens. The sequence goes on along the minus strand of VUQS01001910.1, from coordinate 152 downwards.
CAGTAGTCACATGCTGTCCACAGGAGTGCTAGTTGTGGTTTATTTACTGAACAGAAAGGATACACAGACCTGACTGTCTGTGTATCCTTTTAAAGTTAGGTTCAGTTTAACAGCTTACCATGCCACTTCTTAGTCGACCTCGAATTATGCCC
>VUQS01001908.1:0-13500 GCA_015108495.1 Heterochromis multidens | reverse complement strand
ACCATTAGGAAAAAAAAAAGAGCCTTTTTTTTTTTTTTTTTTTTGCATGTTCAGAGCAAAGTGAACCGGAGTCAAATTCCTTGTTTGTGTGCACAAACTTGGCCAAATAAAGGTGATTCTGATAGCATCTTTAATAAACAAACAAACAAACAAACTGTTTACTGTATGTAAGATCCTAATGAAATAAAAAATAATCATGGAAGGGTTTAAGAAAGCAAAGCAAAGCATGCCCCGTCTGTCCCACAGGAATCATTCAAAAATGTATGTTATACTTGGTTTATAAACATGAAGCAACTAATTTGTGCACACGGAAGCACAAATATGAGTGACTGTGACTTTAACAGTGCAGAGGTCCCACGTGACTGGATAGCAGCGTCGTCCCTGTCTCTGCGCTGCTTTCAGGGCACCTCAGACTATGTTAGTCGGAATTTGAATCTGGAACGCCCCTTCAACTGCGATTTCCTACTGGGAAAGTCGGAGCAGTCCCAGCAACCTGGAGTTAATCCACGATGGCGGCAGTGAATGTAAAACTTTCATCTGTACTGCCACTGTTGTGTATTTGTGACTCGCCAAATAAACCATACGCAGAGCTCTGACCAGGCTCCATCCATGAATGTGCTGCAGCGGTGTTTTTAAGCACATAGACCGACACAACTTGTAGTTCTTGTAGTTTGGAAAGCAGGCGATACAATCTGCAATATAATGTATGTATCATGTGAAATCGTCATTACATTATTTGGTACAGATGTCCTTCCTGTTTTAAATTAACTCCCAAACATACTCTATATAATTTTAAACAGCAGAACACACCACGTTTATACATTTCTTTTGCTTGTCTAAAAGCTCCTACAGTGTCGTTTTCTCATTGGTTGTCGCCATTCCTACGCCTGTATCTGGCCCTGAATGCACCACCATCGTCGCAGTTTAACCAGCAGTTAACTACGTAAACACACGAGCTGCAGGGGTCACCTGGATGAAAACACGATTCTCTGCAACCTGGTTTTCTTTAGGAGAGGTTTAAACAGATCTGTACCAACAAGCTGCCGTAAGACCAGCTCATGACCTTTCACATTTGACAGCGTTTCTTCGCAGGACCGATGGACGGAAGACATGACCCTTCTTGTAGCAGAGGAGGCCGTGCGAGTTTAAAAAAACAGTTCAGTTTTGCAGCAGTGACTGTAGACGCGGAAGAGGAACTTCGCGACCTCCTGCAAGGTTAGTTCGTCTGTGGGTTTATTTGAATCGCTCTTTTTTTCTTTAAAGGACGAACTCACACAGCGTGGTGTCACTCGTGTTGTTAGCCAGCTAACAGAGAAAGCGCATACTGTGTCATTGCACGTGTTTCCAAGAAGGACACAGGGCAGGGTTAGGACTCTAGTGTGGACTTCAGAGCGTGTTAGGAGTGAGTGTGCATGTAGCAGACAGGTCTGTGTCCTTTAACTTCCCCTCTCCCCTCCCTTAGGTACGGGGGCGTGTCCACGTTGCACCAATAGAGATTTTTTTTTTTCTCAATGTGAAACTGACTGTTGAAGATTGGATCGTTTCATGTGACCTGCGCAGGGACATAAAGCACTTCTTCTTTTTTATTTATTTTTTTTTTTTGTAGCCAAAATCTGGCATGTTTACATTTTATATTCACTTCCTAATGCACATTAACAAGAACTGCCCCTGTTAATTAAACAGAAATCTTAGAAATTTCTGTTGAAAAACCCCTGCACCAAGTCTGAAGCACTTACTATCTGTTTTTCTTTTCTTCAGAGCTAGATTGTGCAAGTAGTGCACCATTTGTTGCATCATTTTATGAGGCTCTTATTAGTGATACTGAAGCTCGTTCTATACTTTCTGATTACTGCTGCAACTTTTTCCATTGATTTATTTATAGTTGGTTCCCAGTCTTCCTGTGTACTTCCCCATTTTGACTACAAAGTCCCACAGTCAGGTTTTTCAGTTCCTGGGGCAGGTATTTTCCATGTGGAGAGATTTTGACAGATGCAGCCAATATGTAAACAACTGGAATAAGTTCTGATGTTTGCAGGTCGTTTTATAACCATGATCATGCAGATAGGCTTTTTGGAAATGAGATGCACTCAGATTTATTCGAGGTGTTTTTAATGTCTGTTGCATTGAGTTTCTTCTTTGGAGCTTGATTTTCAGTATAATCTTTCTAAAGTGTTTCTTTTTGATTGTATCTTTGCTGTTCAACTTAGAAATATTGCAAATATTAGGAGGTGATGCAGTTTTGAGTCATTGGCATTTAAGTCATACTGCAGAGGGATATACTCAGTGCTTTTGTGTAGCTTACTGAGGGCTTGTCACAAGTTTATGGATAACATTTGTAATACAAACAAGAAATTGCAGTATGCAATAATCAGATGAGGTCAGACAATTGTCAGAACATTAAAGGTCAACATTTCATTTTTAATAATTTTGAAAGAGACTCTATTATGCTCATTATCAGCTCCATATTTTTATTCTTGAGCTCTACTAGAGAACCTTTGCATGATTCATAGTTTAAAATAATCCATATTTGTCTTATAGTGAGCCTTGGTGCAGCTCCTCAGGTCATCCACTGTCTGAAATAGTTTTAGCTCCTACCCCATTGAGCTAACTTCCTTTTGATTTGCCATCCCTTGCAGCCAAAAGATTAGAACAGTAGGTGGGTGGGATAGCTGCGTTCACAGGTAGAGATATGTGCCTGAGATCGCCATAGTAGGATATTCACTCTCATTTACATCATACAGAACCAAGAGTAGAAAAACTGAAATTATTTAGAGCAGTCTGAAGCCTGACCTTTTGGCCTAAAAGGATTACTTGTACATACACTGACCTTATTCTTTGAAACTTTGACTGTTTAATATGAGCATCCAGCACCTTAACAGTATATACTGTATATGTGACAAATAAAGTAGAATAGGTCCCCTTTAAAGGAAAAAGTGCCAAAAACTCACTTGTTGTACCTACTTAAATAGAGCTTTTCTGAGATTTATATCATTGTAAGTGTCTTTTATATCATTGTAAGTGTCTTTGGTATTTTGGACAGTTCATTGAGTGAGACAATCATACTAAAAGTGTCGTCCCCAACTAAAGCTGCAGCTTTTGTTAACATTAGTTTTTCCCCCAAATTGTGAAGAAACAGAAATAAATTTATGTTGTCAAATTGCTTGATTTGTCTGACTAACAGTCCTAAACCAGAAAATATTTTTTTATGAAACTGAGTCAACTACTTTCAGCTCCACAACGTCTCCTATCAGTCATCTGGGGTCTAAATTCTGAATGAAGAAATGAGTACATGAAGGAATAAGTGTGTCTATATCTGACCACAGGACTCTTAATGGTGATTGGTTCTGGTTCTTGCAGGTAGGATGGCAGTAGCGGGGTTCATCACTGCTGATTTGCAACTTTAGTGGTGCAGCACTGCCCAGGCCGGCACCATGCAACAGAAAGGTGCAATCCAGATTATCGAGTGGGAGGACCTGGACAAGAGGAAGTTCTACTCCCTGGGTGTATTCATGACGTTGACCACCAGGGCCACCGTCTACCCAGCCAGCCTCATCCGCACCCGCCTACAAGTACAAAAGGGGAAGAGCCTCTACTCAGGCACCTTCGATGCCTTCTGCAAGATTCTGCGAGCAGAGGGTGTGCGGGGCCTTTATCGTGGCTTTATGGTCAATACATTTACCCTCATCTCAGGACAGGCCTATATCACCACCTACGAACTGGTGCGCAAGTATGTGAACCAGTACTCGCCCAGCAACACGGTGAAGTCTGTGGTGGCAGGAGGGGCAGCGTCCCTGGTGGCTCAGACCATCACTGTGCCCATAGACATAGTGTCTCAGCATCTAATGATGCAAGGACAAGGGGAACACCTGACACGCTTCAAGACCAAACCCAAAATGGTGCTTGCAACAACGAAGCACAAACTGAGTTTTGGACAAACCCGTGACATTACGGTGCAGATATTTGCAGCCGATGGCTTCAGAGGATTTTACAGGGGCTACGTGGCATCGCTGCTCACATACATCCCAAACAGTGCACTCTGGTGGCCTTTTTATCATTTTTATGCAGGTAAATGACTTTTTCAGCACCACAGGTATCATGTAAAATACCCATTATGCATTCTAATGAAAACAGTACTATAGATGACAGTCAGAAGGACATCTGGAGTAGGTAGGAAACTGCTTGATCAGCAAACCTGTGGATATGAAATACTTTGGCCTTACACTGTTTATTTTATATCCTTTGTGTTCCCAGAGCAGTTGTCCTTACTAGCACCAAGTGAGTGCCCCCACCTGATTCTGCAGGCTTTTGCAGGACCAATGGCAGCAGCAACTGCCTCTACCATCACCAACCCCATGGATGTTGTTCGTGCAAGAGTACAGGTAAACCCCATCACATTAAGGCTGAAAGCTGTTTTCACACGTCCACTGCATCCATGAGCTTTTCAAGACATTACCTGCCACACCTGTACATGAGAACGCGAATATGTGATTAAATATGTCCCAAAATGAAACAGATTTTACGCTGCCAGCTCATTAGTTAGCGCTCTTCGTAATGTCTGATTGAGCCCTTATGAAAAGTGAGTGGGCTTGGGTTAGTGGGTGACCTTTCTGCTTAAGCCAAACTCAGTTTTTCTAGTAGTGAGACCACATCTGACAGACATAAGTGGAAAAAAGGTTTACTTTGGATAATGACCAGTTACAGTGTTTAATAGCCCCATATTATCAGTAGCTGTCAAATTGGGGCTTGTTTAACAGGTTATTGTGAGTTGGATGCATAGTATCCAGGTGTAGAAATGTAATCAGAGGCATTATTTTTCTCTACTAAATGCTACAAAGTCTAGTAAACATTATCGGGTGACCGGTTGAGTGCTCTATATGGACCAAATTGTACATGGAAAGATTGTATGAGACACATTTTTGATTGAGCATGTCAGTAAACTCCATTGAATTTTTCTTTTAGTCTAGGTTCAGGCTTAATCTGTGTTTAGGAAACTGGTTTTATATGTCTGCCCCGAGATAGGGTGAGGAGCTCGGTCATTCCACATCAAAAGGAGCCAGTTGAGATGGTTCAAGCATCTGACTAGGATGCCTCCTGGGTCCCTCCTAGGTGAGGTGTTTCAGGCATGTCCAGCTGGCAGGAGACCCCATGGCAGACTCAGGCATTTATAACTCTCAGCTGGTTTGGAAATGTCTTGATATACCCGCTGCCCCCCCGTGACCCAGACCAGACTTCTTCAGCTCATGCATTTTGCCTGAATGTTAAAAAATTTCAAAGTATTAAAATATAAGTATTTTCATGCTGTCTGTGTTAAAAGTTGAGATGGAAATTTCATCTTTAGATCTTGGAACAGCAGTTTGATTAAACAATCTCACCACAAGAACCTTTTGGTATCTCTTTTAAAGCCTAGTTTATGGTCACAGGAGCTGCTGCAGTGTTCTCCTGAATGGTGTCAAAACAGGAAGTTTTCATCAGAAAGTCTTAATTTGGAGCCCTCGAAGAGTCTTCCTCTTTATAGCCTGGGAATCTCTGAGCTTTTGTACTGATATATCAGTACAGGATGGTAAAGTTCGACACCATCGATATTTATGTCTTCAACCCGTCTGTCTGCGCCAGGTTACAAAAATCGAGAGGTGCATATTGTGACATCAGTTTTGACATGCACTGCCGTTCACAAAGGCAACAGCAGCAAGCATTTTCATTGACTTTGAACCTCACAATAACTTTTATTTGCACATAACAAAGATGATGTGTCCTGTCTGTTTAAGGTGGAGGGACAAACGTCTATTATTGGGACATTCAAGCATCTGCTGGTGGAAGAGGGCGTCTTTGGGCTGACCAAGGGGCTGTCGGCCCGCATCATTTCCTCCACGCCCACGTCAGTGCTCATTGTGGTCGGATACGAGACGCTGAAGAGACTGAGCCTGCGAGCTGAGCTGATTGAGTCCAGACACTGGTGATAAAAGAAGAGAGGGAAGCGGGTCGACCTCGCAGCAGGCTTCAGCTCTTTGATCAGGCTCCAGTCTGGGTAACTGCTCTGCCATGAAGCGGCTTCCACAGGCCATTTAGGGCTGTGTCATTTTAAAAGCGCACATGTTGATGTTTGTCTGTAGGTACGCTTGGGAGCTTCAGGTTGTTTTTTGTTTTTTTTACCTTGTCTTTTTCTGTTTGTTGCTGTGGAATGTGAAGTTACAAGTGAAAACATTGTTTCTGCCAAAGCTAAACTCACTTTGAAAAAACCTGAACATGGTTACCTTTATAAATGAACTGAAAGTAAAAATAGGCTGCTTCCTAAAGGATATTAGATTGCTTCTATACAGTATGTTTTTTGTTTTTAATGAATGGATATGCAGAATATCAGGTTTTATTTGTTCCTAAGCTTGAGTATATCGGCTGGGTTCATATTTTAAAATGGAGCTGCTCAACAGAACAAATACATCTCTGCAGTGAGATTTCAGTGTGCCAAAATCTGGTGATAAATGCCTTGTTTCTCTCCCAAAAAGTGGTAGAGAGCTTTTTATCAGAGTGCATTCCAGTGAGGAGAACAGTGTAAAGAATCTCACCTGTGTTTAAGCCTAAATAACATTTAAATGTCATTGAATTGTAGAGAAGTGTGGAAATTAGCTAGAATTCCAAAACCTTAATGGGCTCAATGTTCTGTTACAGTCATTTATGTCTAGAGGTCCTTGTGAAATCTGGCCTAAATTATGTGCAGTTTACTTTAATGCATTTCTGTAAGCTGACATTTATGGTCCAGCAGTCTGTAGAGTCAGTTGTGTAGGTTTTATTGTGAATTTTACGCATGCTTATATTGATTGGGCCAATCAGATAATGAAAGGTGTTTCTGCTTCTTTTTGTTCTTGTAAGTTGACTCTAGAAAACAAATGTGGAGTCTGAAGACAGAAGAAGAAAAGGAAGTGGGTATGAGGAGAGCCTTATACCAACATTATAACTGGCAATTCAGTAGTTTCTTTGTGATAATCCTGTTGATTTATACTGTTTGGATGACCAGGGAACAAATCTGCTACCATTCAGTTACAGAGGGGGCATTCTGCCGTTTGGTAAGGCTGATGAAAGCAGACAGTAAAGGCAGCAGCACCACACCAGCACACAAAAACTTAACTATATAGTTGCCTTCAGAGTTCACTGGTCATTTAACGTGTGTGAGGTATATAAAAATGGCTACGCTGATTAAAGCAACCACGTTTAGAATTGACTTTTAACTACTGCCAAAAAACACATCTCAGCAATGCCTGACACTGTGTGCTCTTATTGTTTTTTAAATAAACTCTTTCAGTATTTGCAAACGTTGTTTTTCAGTCTGAATATGGTGTTCATGTGAATAAGAAAGGTAAATTCACAAAAGCACATTTAGTGGACCTTCGCCTGTATGGGGGATATTTTCCTTTCTACCTGCTGCGTATCCAAGAATAGTGAACAAAAAAGTACAGTTTGTGAGAACCTGTGGACATTTGCTAAAAGTAATAAAGAATTTTGATTCGCCGCAATGGCTGGTGACAAGTATGGTGCTCAATGTTTTTTGTTTTAGTTTGAGGCTGCAATACACAGTTTTGGCCACTGGAGGGAGCTTTATATCCTACTTGACCTCCTCCTCTCTTGCTGAAATAAAGCCCTTCCAAAACTTGCATTTCCTTTTGCTTTTGCCAGAACGTTCTGACGTCAGAGCTACACAGAAGGATAAATGGTACTCAGTGAAGCATAGAGTTCATCCACTAATTTGAGTGACCATCCAGCAACAGAATTGGGGAAGCAACCTGACAAAAGTCTGCTGGTTGTCAGTCTGTCTGGTAGTTTAACAAAGTCCAAAGTTTTGAAATAACGAAGCTGCAAAACTGAATGAGCAATAATGAGTAATGTCCCAAATATACATATGAATAAAGAAAAGGCTTTCATTCATCATAAAGGGTAAAGTCTTTAAGCACTTCAGCTTTTCATCTTTATAAGCTCAATGTTAAGTGCCAGTATCTAAAAGGTAGACATAGCTCCTGGTTCAGAAAAGAGAAGCTATTTGGGAGCTAATACTTGGTACAATATTTGGTCTTAATCACTTCTTTCAAGGGTTATTGGATACAACATGGTGTCAAATGGATGATAAAGCAGGGTGTGCTTTAGGGTAGGCCAACCTTGTGAATAACAAGTCCTTACTGTATGACCACGCAGTGTTGCATCTGGTTTCAAAACCCCAAGATGGTGACGGTGAAAATGCTCAGCTTGAGGCTTCACAACTGGATTTGACTAACAAATAAGGTGACATCACGGTGGCCACATCTTTTATTTAAAATCTATGGGATTATTTAAGGTTATCAATCACATTAACACTGCCTGTTTTCAGTTTCAAAATGCTTATTTTATAGAAGATGTGTGTCTTATATATGGATAAAAATCACATCACCAAATCAGTCACTGCCATGAAGCAGATTCATAACTGAAAGCACTCAAGTCTTAAAGAAATACGATGTACACCAAGATACAAAAACAACCCTTTTATTTGACCATACTTGGCCGGTGCAAAACAGTCGGTCACATTTACAGCTTCAATCCCGCTCCTCCCTCCCTAAATTAACAATTTCTATAAGTGATTTGAGTCAACAGCTGTGGAGATCCTTTCTCAACCTGGACGTCACTCATCACATGGGACAATCGTAGATGTGGATGGCACGGTCGTCCCCAGCTGAGATGATCTTTGAGCCGGTGCTGTTGTATTTTACACTCCACACCTATGGAAAGGAGAAGGATCGATGAAAACGGGCAGCTCTGTGCGCTTACACTGCATATGTATGACAAGTACAATTTCAAAATGTTTACATTATTGTTTTCAGAAGACAATGTACATCAAAACGGCAATGTATACTGCATTATAATACTGCTCCAGTTTTTGAACTGTTATGAAGCTGAAGCACACATCTGTGGGTGCTACTCTAAAGCTTTTACAAACACCTCAAATGTCACCCAACCCAAACTGAGCAGCGCAGAAAGCTAAAATGAAACCCAAAAAAGCAAACGCATTAAAAATGCTGAAAAATTTCAAAGTACAAGAACAAAGCAGCTGAGCAGCTAATTGGCTGCAACTTGTCCCTGTAGATTTTCTGGTTTTGCAGTCACAAAAACAAAAATGGCAACTACCTCTGATCTCATCTCTGAGGAGTCGTGCTATTTTATTAAAGGCTTTGTTGGAGAACAGATCAAAGTGGCCACAGGCGTCTGCAACCAGAGATCTAATGACAGCTGGGCTTATTGGTTTTGCCCAAGCTGAACCATCAGATAGAGGTTACGTGAGGAGCCACTCTAGGACAATGGGCATATTGATTTCCTCGAAACATCAGCACCTACAGAAAATAGATTTTCTCACTCTGAATTTGATTGCAACACATTAAATGAAGAGACGCAGAATCACCTGGTCTTGATGGTCGAAGAACGTGTTGATGCATGCTCTGGAGCCGGCGTCCCACACCTTCACACTCTTGTCAGACGAGCTGAAAGGCAGCAAAAATGAGAAGATTTTACAGGTTACTCTATTTATCTTGGCCAGCTCAGTTTGTCTTGGCATCGTGAACTGGAGACTGTGAAAAACAGCTTTAGCTGACTAGAGTTTCACACAAAGGGAGGAAAGTATGGGAAAGTAGAAAGAGAAAAACATATTGAACTCACTGACATACAACTGATGAGGACAGATTTGCCATTATATTCTAATAGATGTACAATACCACAGTGTGCATCACATCTATCAACTTATCTTTAGCCCTCTTTGCTGCGGAATAGTATTGCCTGGGTGTTGTCTGTGAGGTTGACTGTCATCTTAAACCTGTGTGAATTGTAGTTTGTAAAGTAGTCTGATATGGGCTATTTTTTGCCAGTTTTATGTTTTTCGTGCACCTTTTTCTTTTGGGTGCAAATTTAGGAGGATCATGTGCTAGGAGCAAGCTAAATTCCAACAGATAAGTGAAATCTCGAATGATGATGAGATGGATGATGCGTGATAAGGAACATCTTGCCATCTTTCACAGGTTCAGCACTTGATGCGTTGCTTTAGGCCTATAGCTGGCAACCAGACACTTTCCAATCAGCATTTGTCATTTTGTTTATCCTGTGTGAATGTGAGACAGAAAATACTGACCTGGAGGCATAATTTCTGAATCACATGATGTCCCCTAGTAATAACAGATGTCATCTAAAGAGCTTCATTTTACCTTGAGACAAAATGGGTGTCATCTGGAGAGAAGGCGACATTAAGAACCCAGGATCCGTGACCGCTTAGTGTGCCGGCCAGGTTAGCGTGTTGTCTGCGAAATGATTCCAGCTAGTTTATTAAGCATATATATCATATATATGTCACATATCATCTATAGAGTTCAAGATACTATCTGGAAGAACCTGCCAAACTCACACATCATATATTTTGATGTAGCCATCGTCGGAGGCTGTCACCAGGAGCTGGGAGTCCGGGGAGAAGGTTAGGGATCTGATGGGCATGGCGTGACCTGAGGAGATGGGAAACAGTCACTCTGTAAGAGTCCTCACACAGTCCTAAAATGTTGGCGATCTTTGTGCCTCTGATGGTTGTTTGGCAGTAAGACTCTCAAGACTCACATTTATTTAAGAAGCTTGAAGCTCTTTTTATTCTTAAAACTATGTTGTCTGCATTTCCTCAAGTGTTTAGGCATAATTTAAAGAATGGTTAGTCACATTTAGTTTTTGGTATATTTCAAACTTTTAAATTTTCAGTTGTTTATCATCCAGAAAGGACAGAAAATTCCTGTATATATTTATATGCTCATTTATATTAATAAATAAACTGAAACACACGTCAAAAACTATTTACACTTTTTTTCAGTCCTTTAGTTTTTTTTCAGAACATCTGATTAGCGTAGTCCTCATAATCAGTGATGACTTAGACCTCACAGGTTTGATCAAAAATGACAAAGAAAAAAAAGTTATGAAAATTATTGATAGTTTCTTTGTTTATTACTTTTATAATGAAAAACTGAACCAACCTTCCAGTGTGTGGAGTAGTTTTCCAGTGGCAATGTCAAAGATGTTAATGATCCCATCGATAGCTCCGCTGGCCAAATACTTTCCATCCGGGCTCTGAGGAGCAAGAAGGAATTAAACTGATTACTTTATAATTAACAAATGTAGTAAAATGAGATTAGATGACAATATTTGGCTCCGGAGAGAATGGGTTAAGAGTTTAAATAAAGGGATACATCGGGTTGAATGAGCAAAAACACAAATCAGGACGAGTTATTGGGAAACCAAGGCAGTGAGATCTCAGAGACTGAGCTTGAGAAACCACCACCCTGACCAAAGTGAATGAGAATTTACAGCTCCTTACGTAGGCTATGCTCAGGATGAATTTTCCTCGTGTGTCCAGAGAATATTCCTTCTTGCCACTTTCCACACCAAAGATGTTGACCTTGCCAAGATGGCTTCCTGTGGCGATGTACCTAGAGTCTGGGGAGAAGGCCACTGTCCATGCATCCACTAGAGAGGAGAGCAAAGAGAGAGGGGGCGGCATTAAACACGACAAACAAATTAAATCTGTGTGTCACCACGCTTACAGTGGTCTTTTCACACATGAACTACAACCCAGACATCACCAGAGAGTTGACAAGTGCCACTGCGGTCAGATCAAACACTACCCAGTCTTTAGCCTGCCAAAGTCCGTCTTCATGTGTGCTGCACCGTCTACCCGGGCAGCTCCCTCGACTAAAAATCACATGGACTATTCCCAGCAGTGCAAATGTGTCCGAATATTTCCTGCTGGGTACTACATGTGAGAATGAATTTCTCCAGAAATTCTCCAAAGTTCATGTGTGAACACTTCTTCTGACAGCAAAAATACCAGGTAGAATTTCATCAAACTTGGTGCAGAGGTGCAGGAAGAACCCACAAAATTTTGGTGTCCAGATTAGTTTTATTAAAAGGCCAAGAGAAAGAGCTCTAAGAGTTCCCTTGCAGTTATATGACTATTATTAAAGCTTGTAAACCTTCACACGAGCTGTACCATGATAGTGTCAAAGGTTCAGGTGTCTTAACTAGCCTACCTTTAACAACACACCAAACCAGCCCTTTGTTCACTATAGTAAAGATCATTAAAGAATCCAATCAATATAACATCAATTCATAAAAATAACAAGGAAACAAAGAGTCAGATCAGCAGTCTTTCCTCTAAATCTAATGTAACTATCGTAAAAATCATTTGTCTAAAGAAGGAAAAAAAAAAAAGTCTGTAATCTTCTAACTTGGACCGACCACTGAGTGAACCAGAGTGTCACTAATATAAAGTGACGTGGCATTTAGATAAACTACAGCTGGGCTGAACAACACAGTGGACATTTCTGGGTGTAAGGTTCCTGGAAGGTGAGTGTACAAAAAAAATAAAACAAGCTTGTGTGACAAGCTGCCTTCTTCCGAACGTTTGTTTAATATGAAATTGGGCAACAGTTTCCTTTGTAGTAACCTTACTTAAGTGCCAAGTGGTAAACAGTAAAAAAGGCAATAGATTAACACTCAGAACAGATATGATCTCATCCTACCACCCTCTGAGAACTAATGTAAAGAACATATCTGAGATCTGGTCTTACCTGGCCCAGCATCCATGGACTTTATCTGTTTCCCGGACTCAAGGTCCCAGAGCCGGATGTGTGCATCGAGAGAGCTGGAGGCAGCGATGGCCCCATTGTGACTGATATCTACTGACACCACCCCCAGCTGGTGGCCCTCCAGCGTCCACTGCAGCTCCAGCTTCTCATCTGACCTGCACGAACAGCGTGACATGGAGATTATTTGGTCACGTCAAGTCAAATAAACTCAAGCTTTAAGACAATGTGGATGAAAGAAGCTCTTAAAGTGATGAGGAAACAAAAAAAAAAAATTTACACAAACTGGAAACTTGAAAAATATCACATGCTGAGGAATTTCACTCAAAAATTACAGCAGAGTTTTGTGAAAAACTCATATACAACATGTTATCCAATGGGTAAGACAAATGTGTCTTAGGTGTTATCAGAAGTAGCAGTGTCTAAATGAAAAGCATACCACTTCCAGACTTTCACCATGTCATCGAGTGAACCTGTGACGATGGTTTCTGAGCCGTCCGCTTCACTTTTACCCCACGCTGCCGTCCAGATGGCATCATCGTGTGCTGAGAGGAAACAAATGCAGAATAAAAATAAATGTGAACAAGGGGTGCTTTATCATGATGACCAGACGGTAAAAGACTTCCATTGCATGCAATGTCTTTCATCCTCTTATTAGTGCCTTTCTTTGGTATTTATTTTTAATTGTTTTCTGTCTTTAATCTTGGTTTTTTTTTTTTTTTTTTTTTTTTTTTTTTTTTTTTTTTTTTTTTTTTTTTTTTTTTTTTTTTTTTTTTTTTTTTTTTTTTTTTTTTTTTTTTTTTTTTTTTTTTTTTTTTTTTTTTTTTATTTGTACCTTTTTCTAATATATCTCTAATTCACGTTTTCTTCCTGACCCTTGTGC
>VUQS01001899.1:0-14724 GCA_015108495.1 Heterochromis multidens | reverse complement strand
TTTAAAAGTCCTCCTCAGTTTAGTTTTCACTAAGTTTAACTCACCCTTTTTTGCTTTTTTGGTAAACTTTGGCTATCTTGTCAACAGGCACTGCATATTTCTCAGAGATCTGTGAAGACAAAGTGCATGTTAACAGGATTGAATCTCTGTTCTGTACATAGACACACACACACAAACTATATAAATTCTTATTCTAAATTCTTTCTAATGGCCAGGAGGGAGCAACTACTCTGGTTTCAGAAAGAAGTCTGATTGTAAAGAAGTCTGAGAAAATAACTACTACTCACATTATCTTTAGTCTCAGTAAACACTTTCCTAATGACTTTATGGTCTCAATACCTAGTTTCACATCTTATAGAATACATTGTTATGTTTATTATGTAATTTATGATCAACGTTATTGTCCAAAAGGACGATAAAGCACGGGCCTATCTTGCGACTGTCTGTCAGATCCTCTGCTTCGCTTCAAAAAGGGTACTTTGCAAACTAATAGGTCATGACAGCTATACATATCTACAATCTGTTTTGCAGTGAACAGCTGCTGTTGGTTTGTAGAATGAATGATTTGTTGTTTTGCAAACAGTTGCTCAAGCAACGTATTATCAGTACTCACGGCCTCCATCAGTGCTTTAAGGGTTGGGCTGCGCAGCATTAGGGCATCAAACACTTCATCACACTCCTTCCTCACATATAGTAGAACTGATAAAGCATGGAATAGGAAGACATAATATTCAGTCAAATAATGAGAAGGACAAGGACAAGAACTCTTAATGAGAAATAAGTTACCTTTCCTTTCTGGTTCCACTCTGGACTTCTGTAGTGGAGGTGGACAGAGGTCTTCCTGGCCCACACATGATACCCTCTTCATCAAAACACTTCTGATGAACACACACGCAGAAACACACATCACATGATGAGAATGCATTTGGGTCGTTGACATGTGATTTCTTTAAAACACGACAGTCATGTTGATTTCTTCTAAAGGTATAAATGAGAATAAAAGAAAATTCAGCTAAATCTTTATCCAACCTTCTGTAATATTTTCACCATGGAGAGACCCTCAACAATAAACTCGAGGTCTAAGCACACAGTGCAGTGAGCTTTAACACAAAGAGTTTAGACAAAGGCATTGTGGCACTCACCCATTTCGATCAACTTCTTCAGTGTTGAAAGCAAACACCTGCAAGCAGAATCAAAAAGCAACATGAAATGCAAGACAAATGCAGTTCCCTGCCTCTGTGTGTGTGCGCTGAAAAGAGACTGGTCCCTTGCCTGTCCCGCTCTCTGCAGGTTTCCAAAGTGGATGCCTGGGATGAAGAGAACGGGCTGGGAGTCCAGGTCTGCCATGCTTTTGAACAGCGCGCTCTCAGCCCTCTTAATCGGAGTGGTCGACCCTGAGCTGCCATTCTTCCCTAATCCAGAGGCAGTGTGAATTTAACATCTGTTGCCAAGCGACCACCCCAAGTACAGAATTTATTACATTTGCAGAGCTTTTTAAGAACCTTGTTTCAGTGGACTTTAAATCAATCACACTCATTTTATTTCTGTAAATAAATTTTAATCATTACATAGCCAAAAAAGGCTTCACCTTTCATACTCTTCCTAAGCTGCTTTTTTTCCTCATCACGAAGCTTCCTCTCAGCACCCTGCAAACAGAAACAAAAAAAAGGCAGAATATGTTTAAAAACAGGTTAAAAATGTTTTAGATCCAATTCTATGTTATTAGCTCATTGTTGACCAGATATGACAAGTGACTGTGCCAACAGCGTTCTTTACCTTGTCGCAGAAGACCTTAATCTGAGCAAAGGCTCTGTGGATTGGCCTGCTGCTGCAGCTGTTGTTGTAACTGTATGTGTCGATCTGAATAATAAGAGGCATCCCCTTCACACCCTTCTGAGAGGAGAAGTCTGTGCTCAGACAGTTCACAGAGATAAAGACCTAGGAGGCAAAAACAAAACAGAAGACCGAGCCTATTTTTGAGTTTTGTGACTTAAAATGAGGCAGAGATGCTCTGCCAGGTCTTTACTGCAGCCACCTTCAGTTGCTGCTGCTGCTTGTTTGTGAGTCTCTCTGCCTTCAGTTTTATATTTAATAACTGAAAGGCATGCTCTATTATGTTGAGATCAGAAGACTGATTTGGCCATTGAAGAATATCCCATTTCTCTGCCTTGAGAAACTCTTGGGTTGGTTTTGCAGTTTTGGGTCATTACCCATTTCCACTGCGAAGAGCTGTCTGATCAGTTTTGCAGCATTTGGCTGAATCTGAGCAGACGGTATAGCCCTGTGCACTTCTCAATTCATCCTGTTACTTCTATCAGCAGTCACATCATCAATCAAAACTAGTGGCCCGATTCCACCGACTGCCATAACATTGCCTCCACCATATTTGGAGGCAGATGATGTGGTATGTTTCAGCTCATGAGCAGTTTCTTTCTTCTTCCATATTTTCATCTTGGTTTCACCTGTCTAAAGTATTTTTTTCCAGAACTAGACAGGCTCTTAGATGTTTTACAGGAAATTCTAATCTGGCCTTCCTGTTCTTGAGTAAAACCAGTAGTTTGCAACTTATTGTAAACCCTCTGTACATTCATGAAGGCATCTTGACTGTAGACGTCGATAATGATACACCTATCTCCTCAAGAACGTTCTGCACTTCTTCAGGATTTTTCTAAACCAAAGAAAGTATTCTGTCATCATGCACTTTCTGTGGTCTTTCAGGTCTTTTGGTGTTGCTGAGCTGGTCAGTGCATTCATTTTTTTTTTTAAATATGTACCAGATTGTTGATTTGGCCACTTCTAAACTTTTTGCTTTCTCTTTGACAGGTTTATTTTGTTTTCATTGTTTTGTTTTTTCCAGTCTAATGATGGCCTCCCTCACTTGCATTAACATCTCTTTGGACCTCATAGTAAGATTTCCAGTTAACAGCCACCAAATACAAGTTCAATTCAATTCATTATTACTCAATCTGTTTTCTAATGAAGCTCTATCTTACTCACAAACTGTGTGGTAATGACTGAAAGGTTAGCGGGTCATGAATCACAATAGCAGCAGTTCCCAGGCCACAATGTATTGCATTCCTTATAAACCTCTTTCAAATTCACATACATCAAGTAAAAACACACTTGATATCGAAAGATACTGATTTACAAGAAATATGGGATTTTCATAAAGAAATTATCAGCGGTTTAATATTGTTCCGGAACCCTCAGTGTCCCAGATTTTAGAAATGTGTGGCTCTGCTCCAACAATCCCTCTTTCCCAGAGCTAAGTGATGTCACATAGCTGCAGAGCTGCAGCTTATTAAAAGCCTGTGAAAAGAATTCACAAAAATGGCACCGAAGTAACAATACAGTCCTACTACTATTTTAATCATGTAGTATGCTCTTTAAACATCACTACATGTCATTATCTTCACACATTTAATTGCATGATGGAACAGATTCTCATGATTGGTGCCAAATCATCTAAACCAACAGAATTTCGACTTGAATCTTCCAGCCAAACAGGACGGGCAGCTTGAGCAACAGGTCGGTAGAGACGGATAACAGTTGATTCATCATTGCGGCTAAACACCAATTTTCCCACTACGCAGCATCAACAGCATCGTGTCTGAACCTGCAGAGGTGAGGGCTGATTGCTGGAAAAGCCTGGAGCACAAATGAGCCTCCTACACACCTCCACAAATTCACACCTCCACAGACCCAATCCACAAGCACTGGATGCATTGCTGCTAGCAGCATGTGTATACGTGCGTGGGAGGCTTGTTGTGTTTGCACTTGCCGCATGTGTAAGCATACCTTCCTAAAAAGCGAAAAAAGTTCACGAGGGCACTGTAAAGTGGCTGTTTAGTGCCATCCGCTCAACCGGCACAAACAAACAAACACGAAAACAAGAGTTGTGCAGCAGGAAGCCACTCATCTCCCCCAACCAACACATTTCACACTCTGTTGCAAGGAGGTTGCCAACTGTTACCTGGCAACAGCCAAACCATGTAGAAACAAAACGAAACATTGCCACAAAAAACATATCCATTTCATCTAAATGGGTGTCAAATTAGCAGTGGAAAGCTAAATTTCTGAAAAGAAAAGAGATTACAGCAGTGACGTGAGGCATTGCATTTCCTCACAGTAACCCTTTTGTTTAGTCATCAACCTTTTCCACGTCATTTCCCAGTGGGGGTCTGGTCATGTGCTTGAGGCTTATGAGTCAGTGCAGCAGAAAGGCTGAGAATGATCACCCGGTTCACATCTGACAGCACAGCCACACAGTGTAATCAATACAACCATTAACTTAAAGTTGCTGCTGACATCTACAGCTGATACCTTTAATGATTTGATTGATATTCAGAACTATGAACTGTATTCATCAGAAATACAGACAGAACTGTATGCAGAAAAAAAAGGGACTATTGAAAAACTATGATGAATGGAGGATAGTGTCATGCATTAATTATATCATCACAATTACATCTAAATCCTCATCCCAGTTATTTTCATACAGTCGCTACCATCTACCACCTCTACACAAGAGGTTAGACTAGGGATTGGCCGTGCTTTGAGCTAAATACTGCCAAAAATCCTAACATGCTGGTTTTTAACACACCACATTATTGATGTTTATTAGTTTAACATGCAAGTGTGCCAACATTTGACAATTAACAGCTATGGCTGATGGGAATCTCACTGGTTTTGCAGTCACTTGGTCATGAACTGCAGCACAAAATTAAATTTTGACCTGACTGGCTGGAGTGAAAAGCTCATCCAGAGAGGAACTTCTTTGAATTTGGCAAGCCATTTCACTCAGAACCAAAAAACCAGAACCAAAGCTTCTACCAACACTAGATATGCAATCATCTATCACCCATATTGCATTATGGGAAATATAGGCTCAAATACTTTGGGGCTTGATCCCACATTAAAGGACTAGGATTCCTCCAATTTTGCCCCAATTCTGCGTTGATATAATTGTGGTTTAATTACTAATAATAAAAAGTGCCATGTGAGATGCACAGTTACTTCCCTTGTTGTCAGAATAATGGTACACAGTGGTACATGCCTGTGGTCAGGTGCACAAGAATGCACAGCTTGATGCAGTACCATCATAGTGCCGCCTGAACACACTCAAAGCAATTATGGTGTAGTGACAGTGTGTGTGCAAAACAGTAAATATTTATCCACAAACCTGCAAAGCTGCAATTACCTGTCTGTAAACGAGGCAGTTTGAGAAGTTCCCATTAAAACTCAAGTTGAATGGGAGCCACAGGGCCTAAAGCTCCCGTGAGGGTGGACTCATTCTCTAGTGTGTTTGTGGGTGTGTTTACATGCTGTATGCCATTTGTCTTTATCCAGCTGACCGACGTCACTGAGGGGAAACCTGAGCCGTTTTTTTTTTGTTTTTTTTCAGGGTCTTTAGCCCTGTCCTCGGCGTCTCTGCAACCCCAAATAATCTGACACAAAGCAGGAGACGCGCCTCCTGTCATGGAGGCCGGGAATATGATCCTTCGACTATTGTGAGAGTACGAGGTGTAAACAGTCCACTGACATGGTTAAGCACGGACTGAGAGTCCTCAAGACAAAAACTTGTGCTGTTATTAAGCAATCCTCCTCACACAGGGCTAAGAGTTTGCCTGAGTGAGTGCTCATTTGACCCATTTAGACTTCATGCTGTGACTCACACAGTCTCCCTCACCTTGGCTTCTTCATTGACATCCCATGTGAAAGACACAGCATTGTAGGCAATTTCCTCCACATTCCCAATCGTGTTGAAGCTCTCCTTGTAGTCAGCTAAAGGCAAAAAAAAGAAACAGGAGAAGTCTGGAGATAAGTCAGATCTAATTTTAACATTCTGCCAAACTGGAGGCACTTTTTTTTTTTTTAAATTCTTCAAAATATACTTGCGTAACAAAAGCAACATGCAGCTACGATATTATTTGATTGTTAATACCGCTCAAAGAACTCATAAAGTTGTACAGTATGTTTTTGTTGCAGCTGGTCAAGGTGGTGATAGTTTTAAAACTTAAAATACAGTCAAATAGTTCAATCCTGCCCCCTCACAATTAACATTCCACTGTTTACCTCCTATAGTAGCATTTTGTCTTTAAAATCCTTTATATGCAGTTTCTCTGTTTCGGTATCTCATCTTTTCAACTAACAGTCCAAATTTAAAAAAAAAGAAAGTTCACAAAAGTCCACCATTTTGCTTCATTTTCACTCTCCCATCTCGTCTGTGGCAAGTTCATGCCAATACCTGCCATGAAAATTCACCACAGTTTATGACATCTGGTTCATTCCTTTCAGTTTTAAGCCACAGGTTGAGGCTCGTCTTTTGCTGATCGTACACGATATGGCTACAGTCCAAGCCCCCACCTATTTCTCCTGTTAACGTCTATGCAAACATTGACATGAAAGCTGTCTCTTTACAGAACACCTGTGGGAATTCAGGCTTGACTGTTATTCAAATTATATCAGGTTTCACCTCAGGATATGTGACAGGATTCTCCTGAAGCCTCCTCCTGCAGGACTGCCACCTACTCACTCGCTCCTTAACAAAATGGTTTTGTGGGGCTTAGGTGAAAATATCTACATCTAGTATTCCCCATCTGCACCATTTATGCAGGGCTAGTGAGGAGAAAAACTACCATCTTACCGATGTCCAGGACTCTCTGTTTGGCAGTGTGCTGCCGCGAGTGCCAGTATTTCCAATTCTTCAGCTGCTCATCTCTGCCCTTGTCATCCCCAAAGACAACCATGATAACACTCTACAGGCAAATATAAAGTATAATCAGGACAAATATTTCACACTATTTAGTGATCCTTATCCTCCACCATCTCCCCTCCCTCACCTGTACAATACTGTTCTGTGGCAGCTCAGAGCCTCCCATGGCGCACTGGTCACTACTGGACTGACTCCCATCAGCTCCATGGGATGCTGTCGCTCCAGTCACCCTGACTTTCCCTCTGGGCTGACGTAGGGATGATCTGAACCCGGCTGCAGAGAGTATCAAAGGGTAAAACTGGCCCCGGTTCAGGTAAGCCATAGGTCCGTCTCCTTGCCGTGGGCGGAGCGACAAAGTGGCCTCCAGATTGTACTGGAAGCTGTCACTGTAAGGACATAAACATGTGGGTATGTCTGGCAACTCTCAAGAAGAATCAGCTACCTAGTTACAACAGGCTACATTAATGTCATTGCCATGATGCTGCAATTACCAGTAACAATTACTAAAACAATTACTGGTAAAGGCAAAATATTAAACTATGAATTTTTATTAAAGATAGACTTGTAAATTATTTCAATATATTTTTAGGCTTAAAAGTCTAAATCCTGTGCGTGCTAATAAGGAAACTGTGGACTATATTCATTTAACTTTTGCACATTTGCATTCTTGAGCATTTCACAATAATTGATAAAATAAATTACGTAAGACAACCATTTAAAACAAAGAATAACTTAATATTTAGATCTAAAAGTCAAATATATATTATTTTAGAGCACCTCTCGTGTCCAAAGCCAAATCCAAACCAAGTTCTTTTATTTTTGACCATTAGACTGTACTGTCTATCTTGCATTTTGGCAAAACTCTTGAAACTCTTAAAAAAATAAATAAATAAATAAATAATAATAATAATAATCTGTTCCTGCCATATTATTAATTTCAATCAATCTACTGCCAAATGAAGAAATCTGTTAAAACTCAAACCTGAGATTTTACTGTAGCACAGCAGATCAACGCTGGTGTATGTGACCCAGTAAAAGGGGTCTATCAACACCAGATAGTTGGTACAGGCTGTATCACCTTTGACATACTAACCACATTACTGTACAGAGGAAAACATTTCCACGATTTTATGTCAACATTTTAATTAAAAAAAAAAAATACAGGTGATTTTTTTTGGACATGACAAAGTAGTTTGGTGGAGGGAAGGGTTTCTTTAAATTGCAAATGTAACAAGATAAGAAGGTTGTTGCAGCAAATGGTTTTTAAAGACACTTACGGCTCTAAACAAACATTTTTTTAAATTAAAAAACACTCTTACGTGCAACAACAGAGACAGAAATTTGTCTGTTGATAATTCATACTTTGTTATTGTCCCCAAATCTTTTAACAAGAACTGTATCCTGATTATTGCTAGCATCCCTTTTACTTTCAGAACTGCCTTAATTCTTAATGGGATACATTCAACAAGGTGCTGGAAACATTCCTTAGAGATTTTCATCCATGTTGACATGATAGCATCACACAGTTGCTGCAGATTTGTCACCTGCACATCTATGATGCGAATCTCCTGTTTCACCACATCCCGAAGGTGCTCTAGTGGATTGAGATCTCATGATTCTGGAGGCCATTTGAGTGCAGTGAACTCCTCGTCATGTTCAAGAAACCAATTTGAGATGATTTGAGCTTTGTGACATTATTATCCTGCTAGAAGCACCCATCAGAAGATGTGCACACTGTGGTCATAAAGGGATGGACATGGTCAGGTAGGCTGTGGTGTTTAAACAATACTCAGTTGGCACTAAGGCATCCAGGGTGTGCAAAGAAGATTGAGCCTTTATTTTTTAAGAAACAAAAGAAAGGATTTTTGCAACCTGCTTTTACAGATTTACTTCTTCAGTGGGAATGAATGGGATTGCAGCTTCACAGAACAATCAGTGAATTGGGAGACAGACTGAGACAGTGTGGGGGTTTTTTGTTTGTTTTTGTTTTTTTTTTTAAAATGGGATTTGTTGGCAAAAACAAAAAAGCACCATATATTAATATTCACTCCTCTGTCAGGACATGATGTGTGCACATAAATGTTATTCTAGTTTTTTGCATTATCTCCATGTTTTCAACTTACGCTGGTAGACTGAGGTGAAATTCATCAACTCCCGAGGAAGCACTTTTGTGGTACATCTGTGAAAGTAGATACCATTCAGCACGCTGTGCATGTTAAAAGAAATAATCCTAAATAATAGTTTGTAAGAAAATAGTTTGTATCAAGTATAAAAAAAAAAACTGTATCAAAACAACTTATATAGTAACAACACATGATTCTGTTAAGATAATGTCTGACCTCTTTTTCCACCGGCTCCTCATACGTGCTGTCCGGAGTGCGCCTCTGTTCATCTCTCAAATAACCAGTGAGGGACAAATCATAACAACCTTCCTCATACAGCCTCCTTATCTGCTCTCTAGGTTCTTTTTGGTAGGTGCCACCAGAAAACGAAAGCGACATGGAGGTCTGGCCTTCTGTCTTGACCAGAGCAAGAGGTGCACTGCCTCCACCTTTACCATCACCTCCTCTGGAATCTCCTGCGAGGCTCTCAGTGCTATATTTGAAGCCTTGCTGGTGTTCAGTACTGGTGCTGTTGTTTAAGGAGAGGTTGACAGGCATGGATACCATAGCCTGAAGCTGGTGATCCAGCACGTCCAACTTCCCACAGTTGCTGTGCCCATGAGCAGATGCCTCTGTGGGCTTAACACCACTGGGTGTATGCCTCTTCTCTCTGGGAACCTGAAAGAATTACGACAAGTACAGAAGCAATTCAGATCTGAGACAAATCACAATATCTTATGTGGAAATTTCCATTTTTATTATTCGGGCTTCAACTTGAAGGCTTCATACCTTATAGTAGTCATACAGCACCCCAAGAGCTGCTGCACTGTCCTCATCTCCATTGATGCTCATCATGGCTTTCGTGGCAGCAGTCAGTGGGTTCTCCAGGAAGATTTTCCACGCCTCATCCTCACTGCTGAGCGGTCTGCGGGGGGCCACTGACACTTCGTTTGGTACCACCACCACCAGCCGTTTGCTGAAGGCAACCGATGGGAAAAGACAGCGAGTTGTGTTGTTACTGCAAAGCCAGTCTTTCATTAACAGAAGCCAGTGCCAAGCCACTAGAAATGCCCCAGGCTGTTTCTCACCAGACTTCACTCAAATTGCCCGCTCCATGTGGAGTGTGTTTATTTAAGTTATCTTCTGCTGGTATATCTTTCAAAATTAACCAGCAAAATGTACCAACGGATATGAGGTTATTCAGAGATACTGGCATGAAGATAAATTGTGCCTAAGATCTTAGTTTTGTAAGAGTTCATACAGTTCAGTTGTTAATTTTCACAGTTTTGTGAACTCTTTCACAATAAAGAAAACATACATAAAACCTGTGAGGTTTAGGTGCACAAACATGAATGGGAATTAAATTATTCTAAAATAAAAGTACCATAATATTGGAATTATATTAATGTTTTTATAGCATAGGCTCCAGTGCACATCTGCTGGTAACAAGAAGACAAAAAAATATCTTAATGGAATTGGACCAAAACATGACAGAAGTTATTTCCCGTTAACTTTTTTCTTACCTGTCTAGGTCCATGTTGCCTTCGGGTCTCTACTGTTTTCTAGGATTTCTAGAGAAACTGGACTTTCTAGTTAGTGCAGGTAAGCTTCTGTGGGATCCTGCAAAAAATGGGCCCCCGAAAGCCTGGGTCTATTTAAGTTCTCACTAAAAACAGCCAATGAAATCATCTGGAACTCATCTCGAACTAACACATTTCCCGATGTCCGTAGTGTAAGATGACACGTCCACGGTTAAAAAAATAATAAAAATAAATAAAAAAGTAAAAAAGAATCGAAAAGAATTCATGCAACTGGGGCCAGAGGTGTATTCTGTTTGGAAAAGCTGATCAATTAAGAGCTAAGTAGTGCAGCACCTGAAGAGGCAGGATAAACAAGGAAACGAAAGCTACCCATCTGATTGGTGAGTTACTTCTAAGCGTCATAGCGCAGACAATGGGGAGCGAAAAGGCGTGACTTGAAAAAGAGGTGAAAGGTAGACACGCCAATGTTAAATTATATATAATCGTGCTGTATTTACCGTTTTTTATGTTAAGAACGAGCAGGAAAGAAAAAAACAAAAAAACAAACAAAACCAACACACTCTTCCAGCTCAGTTGGACCACATTTTAATCGACTATATTGATAATATTAAAAGTGGCAGATTAATCAGAGGCAAAGAACAGTTTACTGATGACTCACTTGATGTTAATAAAACCGCGCAATGGAAATGAGAAGAATCTCTGTAGTCGTAAGAGTTATTTTACGCACGCTAGTATGCTAAAGCGAATATCTTTGGATATCAATATTTTATTATACAGGTTCAGTTGTTAACTGGCGTAAGAGAAAGCTATGGTGGCTGTTCCTTCTTGTGGTATCGCGACACCTTGTGGCACGCATTTAATCTTGCACCTTGAGGTTAAAAAAAAAAACTTGTTTATATGCTGACTTCAAATGTGGTTAGCTATGCGAGTGTTTTCGTGGATAAATGACCACTTTATGCTTTATTACACTGCCTTATACGTCTTTTTTCTGCCTAGAAACAGCGCAGAAGGATGGAACCTTCACGTGCTGTCAGAAAAGCCCCCACTTGATCCATGTAAAACTGTCATACTCGGGATTTACTGGAAATCTTTGAATGCATCGTAGTTTCTGGTTTGGGCATGCGCAGTAGTGCGGTGACGGCAAACTAGTTAGAGATCCGTGAGCGGTCCAGGGGATTGAACGTATCGCTGCTTCAGTTGTATTTTAGTGACTGTCTTCACTAATACGAGTGTTTTTTGTTTTGTTTTTTTACTGGTAAGGCATTCACAAAACGCATAGTTATAAGTTATAGTTCTTAATATCTACTTAAAGTCATGTTCACTGTATGCGTTAATGTATTATCCAAGCTACGAGCTAACCGATAGCAACCGGCTAACTGACTGCTAGTGTCTCTGAATTAATACGAAAAGACATTTATGTGTAAGTTATGGTTTTGTTCCACAGGGTGTTAGTTTGGTGTTATTGAGACAACACCGTCTTTCGAAGTAAGAATTTATTTTCAACGCTAGTTGAAGTTGACTAATGTTAAAGCTGAAGCAGCGTTAGCCGTGTGGGCACTGCATGGCGGCGACTGCCCTCACATCACCCACGGTGGTCAGTGGTGAACGACATTGTGATGTAAATGTGTTACCTTACTTAGAAACTAATGTGGCAGCTGGGTAGAGACATTAACACTTCCTTTGTGATATGCATGTTATTAGGATAGCTGACTGATTCCAGTGTGATGATAGTAAACGAGTCCCTCCCTGACGCTGTCACTCAGAAACCGACTTCATACAGCCCTAACACTGACCTAGTTCTTACAGGCTGTCTATAATAACTTTGAATATCTGTAGTCTTATTTTCTTTGGGGAAATTTCCGAGATAATTGCCTTATCCGTATGACCCAGAAAGAGACAATTAACCTAGTTCTGAAAGGTGTTTCACAGCCGCTGCTGCCTTGCACATTTTGAAGTCTAGTTAAGTCAGGAGACAGGTGTTCTTGAATTGTAAATAATCAATAGTGCTTTATTCAAAGCCTCAGCCGGTGTCACTTAGTGGCATTCCTAGGTGGTGTGGCTTATATTCCCTTGGTGCTTTGCATTTCCTTCATCTTCTCAAAAGTCGTCGTATTAGAGGCTCGTCATCTTCTCGCTGGTGCTGTGCTGATTAAGTTGTTGTATATTTTCGGCAGGTGGAACATCAAATATGGCCCGTGGGCACCAAAAGTTCCAGTCCCAGCAGAAAAACGCCAAAAAGCAGGCGGAGATCAAGAAGAGTCAAGGCCATGACCAGAAGGCTGCAGCTAAGGCTGCTTTAGTATACACATGCACCGTGTGTCGGGTATGTGCTTAAGCAGACATTAGCAGCATTAGCAAACATTTAACCATGCAGTTAGGATGGAACTCACTACATAGGAGGCTGGCAAGTTACTGGGGTGGTTTTGATAATAATAAATTGTTTGCAGTAGGATTAAGCCAATGCCTATACCAGATCTCACATCATACATTACTGTAGCCCTGAAGTTGGTAGTTTTACCTCACCAGGCCATCTACTTTAAATAACTTCACTGTGTTATGTGATTATTAGGTATATTACTTCTCATTTCATTAAAGTCTAGGTCAGTGGGCTGTACTGGACTGAGTTATAACTGCTTGGGATTTCTTGTATTTTTTTAAACAGTCAAACATAAAACACTAAAATGAGGCGAGAATCGAGTCAAAAGCTGAAAGAAGAGCATAATAAGGTTAGGATTCCATGGCTGTTTTACCAGGACAGCATTGGTTTGTACAGGTTCATAACTGACATCTGTAAAG
This sequence comes from Heterochromis multidens, assembly GCA_015108495.1. Taxonomy (NCBI): domain Eukaryota; kingdom Metazoa; phylum Chordata; class Actinopteri; order Cichliformes; family Cichlidae; genus Heterochromis; species Heterochromis multidens. The sequence goes on along the minus strand of VUQS01001899.1, from coordinate 1,570 downwards.
TGTAAACTACTGGTGTATTCATGCTAAGCTAACAGAAACACAGTACTCTTACAGCTCCCTCTTTTTTTTCTTTTTTTTAAGATTCATCAAAATCTCTACCATTGTGTCAGTTGTGTGGTGGATGGAAGGGCACTCTCAAAAAGCCCTTTTTAATACCCTCATATACCTTTGCTTCTCTTTCCACACCTGTGCCAAGGACACTCAGCTTTTTTTGCCACTTCCGCCATCTGACACTCAGGTGGAGGCATGCATTTCTGCTCAGTTGACACAGCACTGCCTAAAGTTCAGCATGAATGACATTAGCTTCTGCTCCTCAAGGAGAAATGAAGTGACAAATGCAGCTTTTTAGACAACCTTTTGTCATGATTTTACCTGCGCCCTGGGGGACAAACGGATTGTCTTTCTGAGACCGTGTTACAGTAATGTTCTCTTCAGTAATTGTCCAGAATCTATATTACAGTTTTGAAATTTGTCAGAACTCCCAAGTGTTTTGTGACCTGTACTCACCACTTTCCTCTACTGTTGTGTGTGTTCACTGCTGAATTGACTGACCGGGTTGAAGTTCAGATAGGAGCTCTCATACCACATCCTGTTTACGTGTTTTAACTGGAACGCTCACTAGGCAACGGGACTTTCTGTATTACCTGTAAATATGTTGCTGTATTTCCTTTAGCCAGTTATCTCTTATCTAAGTGACTATAGAACAGCAGCTCAACACCCTACCAATGAAGGTAGCTGCTCTGACAGAACAAGCTGGTATTTGTAATGTAATCTGATGTTTGACCAGTCAAGATCATGTTGTGAAACACCACGTCTCCTGTTTTGGTGCTGTTGATGCATCTGAGTAAGCTGATATCATTCTAATTGATATAATGTTTTTCCTTTTCTTTCCCAGACACAAATGCCCGACCCAAAGACCTTTAAGCAGCACTTTGAAAGCAAACATCCAAAGTCTCCAATGCCTCCAGAGTTGGTTGGTGTGGAGGCGTAACAGATTAACCTCTCTTTCTGTAAGGCAGTTGGAGCCGACTCAGGACAGGCGTCTACATTTTGAGGTGTTTCAGATAAAATCTCTTCAGTACAGCTTCAGTTATTGCTCATGCTGATTAACTGATGTATGGGGGTGTGGGTGTGTAGGGATTTTACATGATACATTTTTCCAGATTGCACTGAAGACAGCTACCCTCTCTTGGCCTTGTTCCACTTTTGATTGTATGCAATATTTGCAAAATCTGATCATTTCAAAATGTTACGCTCACAAGAGCAGCTTGTCCAGATGCTCTACCACCACTCCTCTATCTCAGGTCTCCCACTGTTTCACAGCAAGCTTTGAATACAATATGAATTGGCACTGGGTCAAATGAACAAAGTTGACGACGATAATTGGAAGTCATCTGCATCCAAATCCATTATGGATTTTTGACTGACATTAATTTGTGATGCAGAAGGGTTGATGTCATAATGATAGTTATCCAGAACGAGACTAGAGTTCATTAATGTGCTTGGAAAGACACATTCATAACCACTAATGCTGTGTTCTTTTTATTAGATTCAGATTTACTTCTTTTTT
>VUQS01001897.1:14084-30576 GCA_015108495.1 Heterochromis multidens | reverse complement strand
GACAAGTCAGCATTTTTTTATCTATTCCCCTTCGCCTTCAGTCTCTCTCTACCTCTCTCCCTCCCAGTGGATATATCTCCCAAGGCTCATCACACGTTCTCCTAACCAGCACTGCATGGCTTCTCCTGTAATGAGCGTGAGAGAGAAAGAGCAAGAAAGAGTATGAGAAAGAGCACAGACTGAGAGAAGAAGGAGAGAGAGAGTGAGAGAGAGAGGGAGGCTGAGTTGATGGGTAAGACTCCTACCTCTGGACTAGATCACACCTCCCTCAGATGTGACCTTCACTTTATTTATATTCTAGTTTTTAGTAACGAGTATTTATTAGGGAGGGCCTGTGATTGTGGAGCACTGTCAGGTAAGTAATGATGCACCTTTGTGCTTGTGCAGCAGCCCCAGTTGCAATTAAAAACAAACACTCTTTCTCTCTTTTCCCTCTCTGCACCATCGCACCCCACCACCACCTCCAAACATACTCATACACACACGCACACACACACACGTACACACTCCCTCTTTCTTCAGTGTTTGGACCAACTCCAGTCCTACCTTCCTCTTTTTCTTCCTATAGTCTCCCCCTATTGCCACCCGCTCATTTATGTCTCCCCTGGGAGGAGGTGGTAATGTCCGAGAGGCCCATTTCTCTCCAACAGGAGCGGACAGGTCCACTCCTCCGAATGAAAAGGGGAAGGGGGTGATTGTAAAACATGTGTCATTACAGTGTCAAAACACCAAGCAGGCACAATGACTCCATCCTCCATCCTTCGCTTCGATGTTTGGGAGGAAATTCATCCCCTAATTTATGGCTCATGAGATAAGCATCCCTGAACTGTGTTGGTGTGCTAAAGGCCTGGCAATGACGAATATCATACATAGGAAGAGCGGCTAATATGAATGCTAATATCGCCCCTGACATACACTAAATCGACACCGGGTGTGGAACATATGCGGCTTTGGATAAAGTGTTCATGTTTCCATTGGTGGGAGATTAACCTGCTATAGATTTTATTGACATGGTAATGCTGTGGAGCAGGAGTGTGGGAATAGGAGTGGGTGGGTGTGTGGAGGGGTGTAAGATGAGGGGATTTCACACAAATAAAATGGACGTAACAACTATTATGTCCCACTTATAGCACGAAAATATATGTAAAAACTACAGGAATTACCAATGATGCCACTGCCAAAGTACTAGGAAGAATTCATAATAATAATAATAAAAACAACAAAATGTAACAATCTCACAAAATTCGTAAATAACAAAAAACACAAGATTTGAATGTTTGCACATTTAAATGGAATAAAAGCAGAATCACTTTCTTCAGACATTTAAATAATGCTAAACTAACTTTCTCAAGCATGTTATTCTTACAGTAATTCTTGCCTTTCTGACCATAAAAAACATGCTTTCAAGGAAAGGATAATCACCAAATAAATGAATTACTGCGTTTTCCCCCCCTTCAGCCATATAATTAAATTAATCACTGGTGGACTTATCGCTCAGGCTCCTAACAGCCTGGTAGTCCTCTGTGGCTGTATATAAATAGGAGTGTATCAGAGTGGAGTATAGCATGACTTGGGCTCATGTCTTAGGAATGAGGCTAACAAGGCTTTCGTTTTGTCCTAATGAATAAATTAGAAAAGGTAATACATAATACATAGCTGATCCCATGTCGGATGGAGTGATAGATAATACATATCTTTCATTATTTATTTAATGACATGAATGTGGTGGGGAGATTTGGAGCCGAGAGTCCAGCATATATAGAGCCTGATTAGAATAGCAATCAGGCTGAATCACCTTACCTCTGTCTGACCAGCACAACAGGCAATTTGGCCTTTAGGGAAATACTAGAAGACTGTAAGAAAAGCAAACCACTGCCCGTGACCCTGAGTGGCTGTACTCTGTAGAAGCTGACCAATCACATGCTATTGAGTGTGATAATTACACTGTATTTATCAAAGCTAGACAACCAAGTTACTTGTGGTCCAGTTGTGATTTATAGTGAGTGATCTTCTCATGCAAATCGAAATTGTATGAACCTAAGTCATTAATGGATCACTTTCCTTGTCAGAGCATCAAGGCATTTGATGTACTGTAGAACTACATCACAGACAAGGTTAAAGCTATATCAGCAAATTTTTGGCCACTTGAGGGCAGCAAGAACAATCTGTATCGCATTGCGTTGTATTGAGCATTTTAGCAAACTGTTGCATTTGCACATCCAGCTATGAAGCAACATTATAATTATGATTATGAGTGACCTGTCTCACATTACACAAGCTAAAATATAAATACCAGTCAGTGTTTTTTTTCAAAGTTATTGTAGGTGTTATATTTTTAGAGGCGCTTGCGCTTAACATTCTTCATTTGCATTGTAAAGCATTAAAAAGCTCAAACCATAATGTGTAGATAATAGCAGCCAGCATTAAAAAATTCAAAATGTATTAACAGTGGAACCAACAGTGGACTCTGAAAGTGTGATCTCTGAGTGGAGATCTGGCTGGACAGTGAGACGTCTGATACAGTGATTTGGTTAGCAGCGGCACCCCATCCCCCTGTCTCCTTTTACCCCCATAAGCGATTACAGGTTTTAATCAGCCACGCAACCCGAGACCAATTAATTGTGGAATAAATTAGCCAGTTTAGCCCAGATCTCATTGCTCAACAATAGAAACAGAGCAGGGAAAAGCGGGGACTGATGGCGTGAGATTGTAGTGCAGGGCTTCACGTTGAGGCAGGGCCATAAGTTTGGAGCTCATAAGGCTTCTGGATGCTAATGGGACTGGTGTGTTGCTGCTGGCTCAATTGCTTCATAATATGTAATTAGATGTGCTTTGAGTGGCGATACATTCAAACCAGAAACACTCATGTGAAAGTCAGTAGTTATAGTAATCAATAGCCAGTGACTTGAGGATCAATTTTCATTCCTGATTGTCCAATCTGCCCTTCTGTCATGAATATGTCATTTTTTATAACACTGTTTTACACAATCAGTGATTATTTTTAATCATGAAATCATGAAATGATTGAAAAAAAAAAACAAATTAAAAGTACCATAAACACATATTGAAGTCTTGTAGCTCTAGACCAAAACATATGGGTGCATCAGCCTGTCTTCTCCCTTTACATTTCATTTACAACCAGAAAGGTTTCTATTTTTCTTCCTATTTTTCTTTATTTTTACCATATCTTCATCTTAGATGGATTAACACTTCTTGGAAAGTTTTTATAACAGTTGCAGTAACATAATGCGTTCATCACCTTTAGGAATGTTATCTTGACTAGCTGCCTCTCCTGTGCTTTGTTTCACTCCATGTTTCTGTTTCCACCCAAGCATCAACCTCTGGAGCCTAAACATAAATCCAATGAGGACATACCAAAAACTATGAGGGTGCAGCCAAAGGTGACCATTGACCCCATGTGTACAGGTACAACAAATAGTTTTGGTTCCTTATTTCCATCATTCATGGCAAAGGCTTAAAGTTCTGGATAATTAAGGTTGTGTTTGCTTTGAGATTCTCTTTGGCGTCTCTTCAGTCAGCTGTTCAGTTATTCTGGTGGTATTTTGTTTAACCCTGATTTATTATCATTATTATTATTATTATTTTTTATAGTCACCATTAACTTTCTTCTTTAATGTATGGCTGCACTGTGGCAGGGGTTAAACTTGGCCAGAAGGATCTGGAACAGCAGAACACCTCCAGTTAGTAAGTTGGTACTTTCAAACTGTTAATTTTTCATGAGCTGCACTCTGGTGGTCAATTTAGTTGATGCCACAGACACATTTAAGTCACACGTGGTTTTTTTTCCATCTCATCCCTGTAATGCGTTCATGGTTCAGATGTCAATAAAGTTGTGCTAGAGGTACTTCAGCATCTAGCTAGCGCTACAGGAGCGAAGCGAGCATAAACACAGTAACTTTTTTTGAAGTCGCTGGTAATTTCAAATTCAAAAGTTTCAAACAGACAAATATGACACACAAACTGTTTCTGTACAGTTTGGCACACTGTCTGTCTGCTAGCTAAAGGCACAGTGGCTGTATTTTCCATAGAAGAAGAAAATTGTTTGTGTTTGATAACTTTGCACTCAGAGATGGAGAAAGAGAGGACAGGAGAGGAAGATAAGAGATTCTTTTCAAAGGTAAGGACAGCTCAGCCAGTGACAGCGTATTATCTAGAAATTTACAGCTTAAATGTAATGTAATTTAGTTTCGATTTTTTTTTTTTTTTTTACATGATGTGCTGCTAAAGTTATCTGGATATTTCATAATCTTAAATGTTTGAAAACAAAAAATTATAATTTCACGTTAGACTGTTTATACTTAAGTTTATACTGGATAGTAAGTGCCTGCTAAACTGGGTGGTTTGCATTGTTGTGGTACAATTTACAGTGATGGACTGTTACACTGGTGTACGACAGTTTGTGGTATTTTCTGTCACTGCTAGGTTGGGTCCTGGGTAGCAGAAGTGACATTATTAAAGAGAGGCATGTATCTCAATTCTGAATTGAAATTTATGAGAGGATTTAGCAACAGTAAAGACAAGAGTAGCAATAGAGGTATATCTTCTGGGGGAAACGCTTTTAAAACATTATTTGTGGGCAAACTTGTAGGCAAATTTGATGAGATTTGACAGAACATTCTGTACAGGCAAGTTTTATGTCCCACTGACCACTGAAATGAAAGTTAATTTAGATAATGCAGCGAAATAATTGCAAATATAAGTGCTCAGATGGGTTTCAGTATGTCTGCTGAGAAACAGGACCTGCTTCTAGAAAGAATCACCAATTTGAATTTAAGCTGATGATGTTCTTTAGTAACACCTGCGAAACTTAACCTTTATATTGGCTACAGGTTGGAAAGCACCCACCCCATCCATGCTACCGTTAGCTCATAACTCCCCATCTCTACCATTGTTTATACACAACCTATAAATTACTACAAATTATATAAAATCTATAATCTATATAGGGTTATATATAATCAGTGATTTGACTGTGACACACTCAAACCTGCATTGAGTAGAAGAGACACACGGTGAAAGAGAGAGCAGAGGAGAGTAGCAAAACAGCAGTAAAGACACTCACAATGAGCTAAAATTAAACAAGTGCACAAAATTAGGTAAAGAACACAAATAAAATGCTTCATTGCTTCAGTTATGTGTTTTGTGTGCTCACCATCTGAATGCTCCAGACTGCACTCTGAAATCTTCTTTTCACAAAGCATGAGAGGTCCCTTCTTCCAAACCATTTCATATGCAGGGTTACAACACACACATTTTCTTCTAGGGATGCCTTTACTTAACTACATTCTTTACATAGCAAATGCTTGTTTGCTGCTATATTAATGTTTAAAATTACATATATAGAATCATTCAGTAGACTCAGATAAAAGTGAATCGACAATAGCCTTTATCTAGTGATATTTTTCACAGATGTTATCAATCTCCCCCTATCAGAAATTTCCTGACATCAGCATTCAAGTATCCCATTAGGCTTTCCACCATTTACCTGGGGTATCTAACCAATCAGCCAGTCTGTGGTCCTGGAGGTGGGGGTGGTAGAGGGGTAGAAAGGGCCTCTAGGGTTTATCTGTGGAACATTCGAGGGAGGCAGGCAGGGTTTGATGGGCGAAGCACACTTTAGTGTACGGTGAAGGCAGTATGACTAATGTGTGGAATGGGACATTTACATAGGAGAGGCAGGCTGTGCTTGCAGCCTCCCAGAGGTATGTATGGCTGGCCCAGCACTGTGTCTGCTGCCTGTCCTCAGGGCTCCCTCTACCACTTCATTTCCATGCTCCATTTTAGATCAAGGCTTCTCTAATATTTCCACATTATCCAAGGAGGCAATCTAAGATTGGAATTTGATCCACTTTGAAGGGGTGTGTCGTCACACATTCCCTTCTGTGGTTTTTAAGAGTTTTTTTTTTTTTGTACCTGTGGTGAGACTTAGTTCAGTAATTGTTGCTACATGTAAACACTCAAATTATTATAATGAAATGAAAATCATTACAATGTAGGATTAATTTATTTTCACTTCTCACATAAATCTACGATGACACATCCCCACACTGATGTTTCTGTTTCTCCTCACTCCTCATTTTCACCTGTGACAAATTTCACACACAAAACAAAATGATTAGGTTAGCACCAGGAGACAATCACATTGCATCGGAAATTGTAAATTACGCAGCACAACAGTAGGTATTTATACACATATTGTGACTACTATAACTCATTCTGCGGGAAGTAATTATTACTGACAAACCTTCTCAGCTTGAACATTATTAGTGCGCATTAACTAGCACTCCCCTTTGTAATTGTACATGGCAAAAGCAGCAGGTTGGAGGGTAAATTAGTGGAGGGCAGAGCCAAAGGGAGAGAAAGAAAAGATTGGAAAGTTAATCTCGAACAGAAGATGGAGAACCAGAGGGTGCAGAAAACAAGAGGAAGGAGCACTGGGGGAACAATGGATGTGAATATGATAAACAACAACATGGATGAAACTGCATGTTTTGCAGGCCGTCTCCCTTTGGACCCGTTTTCTACTCTATACCATATTGCTGTTGTTTTAATTAGGTGTGCGAGGAGTGTTTGCATGTCTCTGTACTGTATATGACTACATGTGTATTTATCAAAGATTTTTGTCAGCTGAGACAGATGAGGAGAGCGATGCAGTGAGTTTTCCCCTGCGTCTCTCTAACACCCAGCTCATGTTAGTGCTCAGCCAGGCCTGATGCCCGCTATCCTGACATCCTACTTTTGATTCTCCCCTTTGTTTGCTTTATGCCCTCTAAGTGTTAAAGATAAAGGATTATTTCAAAGACAGGAAAGAAACTGCTTTCTGAAAGAATAAAACAGGTATTTTTTTTTTTTAATGTATTAGGATTTACCAATACATGTCATGTAAATGGGATTGGTGCAATTTTAGTTGTCCCTGAGGCTTGGATTGTGTTAAGAAAAAAAACTACATGTAAGAGAAAGACAGCGATAATATTTTTGCAGGCAGATTCAAGGCAGTTTAGGAGCAAGCCTATTGTGACCATGGACCAAAGAGATTAGCACGTTCCGTCTGCTTTTCTCCTCATATCTTTTACTGCATGTTACTATTACTGCCAGTGTGGATTACTTTTTAATTAGTGTTTCACAAAGTTATACATAATAAAGTATCCCAGCATCTTGTGCAACCCCTAGGAGATAAAAAAGGAATAAGACCTTATGATAAATCAGTACAGACAGTGGGTTTTCCACACTGGGTTCCCTGGGCTTTGCCAATGAGTGATTTTTAACGTATAAGTCAGTTGAGCAGCAACCTGATTAATTAATTCTATTCAACCACAATTTATACAATGGGGTCCTGTGAGGACAATTCACTTTTTTGCTTTTGGTGGGTGCATTGTGTTATACAATAAATTGATAAAAGGATGAGAGAAACCAGCTTTACATACAAGCTAAGTAGAAAAGGTATAAAAGGTAACCTTAAAAGCACTACAGAGTGAACCACTATAGGTACAGGAAAGATGAATTAGAATTTTTTTTTCTGGAGTTAAAGCAGAAAATCAAATAGGAGAGAAACTGTAACTCAGCGAGGTTCTGCAAAAAGTGCACAAAAGCTGCTTTTCTAAGGAAGTTTAATAAACAATATATCAAATTTTCTAAAAAATCACAAAATCTTGCACAAAAGTTCTCAATGAGGTTCCTTTCATCATCCTTCTTTACACTTGCACTCTGTCAAGCTCCTGATTTTGAGACTACCTCTGTATTCGAGGGGGGCAGAATGCTGCAATAAGAAATCTTAATACCGTCCAGATGGTAGAGGTGAGGATTGACGTCCAGAAGAACTCACAGGCCCAAATGGCACTACTGTGAACATAGCAGAGTCGTTCAGGTTTCTAGGGAACCACCATCTGTAACACCATTAAATAGGATGCAAACATCTCCAATGTAATTAACAAGAAACAGCACAGGATGTTTTTTCCTATAGCTACTTTGGCTAACATGTCAATGCTGAGCGTGAAATACATCAACCACAGTGCACCTGCCTCTTCTCAACAATGGAGGATGTCATTTCAGTTGTTGAGAGGTTTGAGTGCTGCTGCCCACACTCTCCCTCAAAGAACTGTAGGATGATAGTGCAAAAGGACAAAGGAAAGATGACTACTGCTGGCCCTTTCTGGCCAGACAAGCATCTATTTGAGATCGTACCCTCCGGAAGACAGTTCTGGTGCATGAGTGAAGCACCACCTGCCACAACAACAGTTTCTTCCCAAAGGCAATCACCATCCTCAATCTGCCCTTCTGAATCTGCAGATCCCCACCCCCACCCATGTCACACAAAAGCCTACTCAAAAAACACATGTTTACACCAACCTAGCTGAATGGCACAAGTTAAGGTTGACCTTTATTTTGCATGCATCTTTTGCAATCTACAGCAGCCCTGCTTTTCATCTGCCTTGAAAAAGTCAAAGGGATACATCAATATTTTGGGAGACGCTCTTTTTTTAAAATTCTTTTTACATAGACTCAGATGAGAAGTTGTGAAGCTACAGTACCAATCAGTTATGGCTCAGTCACACTAGAGTAAAAATAGGACGGGAACCTCCTTGCGACTATGAAAAATTGGTGGTTGCCTGGTGATTGCATTGAATCTTTTTTGCATTCGGTGACCAATTGCAAGTAGTTCCAGCAACCAACTGGTGTCCCAGAGGTTGAGTGTGCAACATCCTCAACCTCTGGGCAACCACTTTCAATTGCAAGGCGATTGCACAGGTTGCCTGGTGGGAGGCAACCTGTCTCCAAACAATCATGGTCTGGCTATCACTCTCAGACAGACTGGCAAATGTATCGAAATGATTGTTATCTAATTTATAAATGCAGACAGACTGCCAAAATGTTGCAATCAATCTGAATTAGTCTGCACAACTTGTTGGCAACTGGTTGAATACTGGTTATATTCCTATATAAAAGCAAGGTTTCTGAGCGCCTTTGTTATTTTGCAGTAAAATCACCGTCCCGCAGCAACTGTCACTGTTAGTGGAGGAATTTCTGCTTCAAATATATGAGGTTCTGGCTGGACTCTGTAATATGAAATTCTGTTTAATGTGAATTTCTATGTATGTGGACAGCAACAGAATTGCAACAGATTAGCAATTTTTGAAGATTTTTTTTTTTTTTTAATAACAGCTAATTGCTGTATTATCACAAATTAAAATGCATGTAATTGCCAACTTGAAGCCATTCAGTCTCACACTGATAGCAGACTGACTCTGTCTTATTGCCGTTTTATCACCATCTTGACACACCAAAGTCGCTTTGAAGACAGCAACTCACTGCCAGCGGTCGCATACCTGGTTGCCATCTTCAAAGCAACTATTTCAGATGCAATGAGACTGCAAGTTTATTGCACACAGTCACAATAATTCTGGTCATGCCTTGTTCTCCAACCACTGTTTTCCTGAGTGTGACTGTAGCACAAGTTTTGCCTACCATGAGGGCAGGTAAGGGTTAGCCTGGTTCTGTCCGGTGCTACCTTCCAGTACTGGCAATTTCTCTGCTCTTTGCTGGGCAACCTCGAAGTGACTGCAACACTGACTCCCATTGTTTCTAGTGTTTGGGTTAAGCTAAGCTGTTTGGTGGGCAGCTGTAGCTCCATACTTACAACGTGATGCCAGTCTTCTCCTTTCACTGCATGTAAAAAAGTGATTGTTTCCCAAATAGCTGAATATAACAAGAGTACTGAAATTAAACAGAAAAGTAAATGCATACATATGTAAAAATAAGTACAAATGAAGCAAGAAGAAGCATACTCAAAGATTTAATTCATAAAAACAAATGCTAAGCATTCTTGTTTTCACACTGTGGAAATACTACATAAAAAATGTACTTCCTCCCAGGAAGAAATGGAAAAGTTGGAATACCAGTGTAGTGTACCATTCAAGATGAGTCACACTTAAATCAATGTAGGATTTTTAAAGAATTTAAAATTTGTACTAAATAATGTACTAAATGGAAAACTATGAAGAAGTTGTTTTACAAAAACCCATCAGTCTTAGTTATGTGTAACTGGCTTGTAATGCATAACTCCAATTAACCAGGTCAAATTCCCCATAAAACCATCCTGCTTGCTCAAAGTGATTAATGACAATTTTGATGGGAGCTGAAATTTAAAAAGAAAAGAACAGGAGATTTTTTTTTTCCATCAAAGGGGTCATGAGAAAAAGTGGCCACATCCTCTTGTTTGCTTGCATTCCCAGGGTGGATATCTTTCTTCCATCACAGTCCTCTCCCTCTTTCATGCCTCTTCTTTTCAGTCACAAGCTTTCTTCTTAGCAATGCAATGTTGCACAGCATGAAGCACGCAGCAACAGTTAGTTTAGCACGGGGGGAGGAAGCAGGAGGATATAAACACCGCAGTTAAAGAAGCAAATTCTGGCTTTGAAAGACACACAGATGGAGTCATTTGATTATTATAATCCTCCTTATTTTTTTTTTGTACTGTAAAACACACATATTAATTTTAATCAAAAGCTTATGACAGTTCATTTCATATGCCAGTTTGCTTGTCTTGATTCCCTAAAATTTTATGAAATTAGCATGTTGTCTTACAATGCTTGTTTATGCTGAGTGTCACATTCTCCAGGAGCATAATAAAGATTTATATTGTGCCAGTGATTCAGTTTGGGCGTTCTTTTAGTTGAGATCTGACAGCATAAAATACCAACTGACTCTGAGAGAAGTACCCTTTAACATGTCACTGGCAATGAGATGAGAAGCTGCAGGAAGTAACCTCTTACAAATGTTGCATTTACACTCTGAGTGGCTTAAAGAACGTGGGCTGTCGAGGCGTTGAATGGGTGACACGGGGCGATGCTGGGCAGGGAGGGAATGGGGAGCGTGGGTGAAGCCTCCTTGACCCTGAGTAACGCAGTGGGTGTGGATGGGTGGGGGTGATGGTGGCCTTTCTGGGGCGCTAAGTGCTCTGCTTGTCCAGCCCTGGCAGGTGAACTGGCAGGGGCTTCACCCTGAGGTTGGAGGGCTCAGCACTGAACAGTGGCACTGGATAGGGGTTCTGGGATACATCCTGACTGAGAATGTGTGTGTGTGTGTGTGTGTGTGTGTGTGTGTGTGTGTGTGTGTGTGCGTTTGTAAGTGAGTGTGTTTATTTGGTTGTACAAGTTCATATACATAAGAGGACATGCTCATATGGGCTTGGCTTGTGTGTATGTCTGTGCATCTTGGTGTTTAGCCCCTAAATGATGAACACGCTGCTTGTACCAGTTGGCAGATGGGGACCCCCAGCCCTTTCTTAGAGTAGGGTAACATGCTGACGAGTGTTTCCAAAGAGGCTCGACAGGCTCTACACGGCCGCATCTTAGGGGCCCTCTAACCTCTCTGTCGTATCTGAGGGGCCCTACCAAGCCTTGGCGGTGGCCTTTTTCCAGCCGAAGGGGCGTACCATCTCTGCCCTCGGGACCCCGCTTCTCTACCTGGCATGAGGGTGACAAACAGGGCAGTAGGAGTCACTGGATACGAGGGTTCACGTGGACAGGACAGAAAGGAGTAACACGCCAAGCTACATCGCCCTGCTTCCCAGGCTGACATGATAAGAGCTGTTCCTGAGAGCCACTTTGACCTGTTTTGCCTTTATGAAAAGACGATAATCCTTGCCTACTGAAATGCGTTTGATGCTGAAGTGTGTGACACCTTCTGCGCCACATTTACAAGTGAATCCTGTCATTGTGGAGCAACATATGAGCAATTCCTCCCTGCTTTGATTTCATCTTTTGTATATGTTCATTTATTTATTTTTTTGTTGCTCAAAGTCCTGCACTTGTATGCATCCACCTCACCATAAACACGTGTATGACAAGTTTATAATTGTAGCTCCAAATCAGCGTGTTGGTGTGTGCCACATGGAGGCAGAGGAGGCCATAATTGGCATTCCTACCTCTGTGTGCCAGCCGGCTCTCTCTCCTCTCGTCAGAGTGAGAGTTGACAAAGAGAGCGCCAAGCGTTTCCAATCCCACATCCCTCACTTTTTTTTTTTCTTCGCGGCCTGTGACGAGAAGAAGGCGAGATATGTGTGTGTGTGATTGTGTGTGTCTGTGTGTGTGTGTGTGTGTTTTGGATTAGTGTCTTGCTGCACAATAAATCTTTGTTAAACAAATGCAAAGCAGATGGCACCGTGGTGTCTCCACCGTGAGAAGAGAAAGAAAGAGAGAAGGAGAGAGAAAAGGAGAAAGAAAGAGGAAAAAAAACCCCACACGCCTACTCTTTATTCTCATCCTCCACAGACACACTGATCATGCACATTACACAGACGGTGACTGTGTCGAGCTGCAAAACACTTAATCCTGGAGTGGAAGCTAAAGGTGGCGTCTGAATGCTGACGGACACCCAAACACATTCTGTTCATGAGAGAGAACATTTTGTTTGTCAGCGTGCCTGTTGATACTAATGATAGAGCTGACTTTTTTTTTTTTGCCCCAACGCACATGAGGAAGACGTGACCGGGCCACGCGCCGCATTAAAGCAAGGTTAGGGGAGGTAGAGGACTCTGTTATGTCTCTACCTTTTCATGTAGAAGTGGCCTTTTCTGCATGAGGCTGGCCAAGCTTGGCCCCGGCTGTCGCTGATAGTTATGGATCCTTTCAAGAGCTCGCATGTTCCCTGACACAAAAGAACAAGGAGGCCCCTGGGCGATATTGTGCAAAGGAGCCGCATTACAAGATGGCCGCAGACGGTCGCGTGGTGAGACTGATTTGCTCGTCAGGAAGGAACACAGAGGAATCCCAGTGACCATTGTCCAGATCAGACAAGTCTCACAGACAGCGGGAGGGCCGCTATTGGATTCGGGGCAAATACAAAAATTCCTCTGTTTATACTTCTCGATGAGTTATTTATTTTTTGCTCATTATAATATTCAACCTGACATCATGTCCAGTCGGCCCTGTGTAACCTCTGTGAGGAATCATGGGATACACATTTAAAAATAAGAATAACAGAGAGCATAGTCATAATTATGATGATAGGTGACAGTGTTACTGAGCCAAGCATCATTGCAAATGACAGCAGCCTGTGTGTTTATATTTGTATGCAGCCGCATCATACTGCACAAAGTGGAAACGTGCTCCTTTGAATCACCACAAGGATTGCTCACAGATATGAGACTTGGACTGATTTTTAGATATTCTGCTTTGCACAGCCATAGTATTTTACCTGTTCTCGCTGTGGATTGTGATTAATGAACTTATAAAACTGCATACACTTGAGACTTATTTAAATACATTCAGAAAGTAGCCAGTCTAACAGAAAGAACCATTACCCATGCTGATGAGCCTAACATCAAGGTGCTGTTCTTTTCCCCTCAAAAAGCTGAGACTCATCCTTGGCATATATTTTTAGACTCTGTGTCTGACTGCGAGGCCAGATTGAACCACGTTTTTCAGCACTGCAATCTTTACTCCTTTCATCTTGCCTGGAAATGGAGGGAAAGCATCACTTAACATTGCAGCTTACCACACAATTACCTGAGTACCTGTTCTCACTGCAATTACAAGCCCAAGACAAATAATTAGTCTGACAAATGACTGCTGGGCACATCGCCCTTGTTGTGGTTGAGCCGTGTAATTTGGAGACCCAGCTCGGAATGCTGGCACTGTGGCGGTAATTAGCGATAGGCAATGTAACTTTACACCCACAGAGAGTGTATGTGCACAAACGTGTATGTTTGTACGTGCCACTGTGAGTTCACGTGTCACCACAGCCTTGGTTGCAATCATAAGCTTCAGAACCCAGAGCCTGGGTTGCGGGAATCTCTGCATGTCGGCCCTGATCTCCCAGTCAGCGACACAGACAGCAGCAGCCCACCTGCCAGCCTGTCACATCTCCCCAGCGAGGGGCTGACACCATATTGTCAATGCTGCAGATTGAACGGCGATCTCTTTTACAACCCCCCCCCCACTTCACTTCATCTGCCATCATCTGTGGTCTGTCTGCACATCGCGTGCATTGCGTGTGTGTTTCTGCTCCTTCCTACCTTCCTTCCTTCATTCACTCAGTCCCGGTTGTCACAGCTGACAGAGGCTTGTCAAATGTTCCCGCAGCTGCAGGTTCATCCATCATTAAGCGGCTGAGGAGAATTGAAATAATCTCTATCAGAGCCCTCAGGTAGTGCTGGCGTCTTTGGAGATGCGGGGTCTGTAGACTGCAAGGCCTCGCTTGTAGAAGGCATCATTACTTCCACATCTGTCAGATTTGAGTAAAAGGTTACATGGTTAGAGGAAAAAAGAAGACTCGCGCAGGCAAATTCAGGATGATAGAGCAAAGTCATAAAAGTAATTTGAACTGTCTGCAACGATACATCAAGTCTTGCTTTCTTTGCTGCTGAAAAGGCACAGCCATGTCTTCACTCCATATGCATGCAAATCCACATATGGCTCAGCCCTTTTATTATAAATATGCACAAACAAACAGCCCCCCCAACACACACACACACACACACACACACACACACACGCGCATGCACACACTCGTGTTTTTTGAGTTCCCGTGGGGCCTCTTTAAGAACATTGGTCCTCAGAAGTAAATGGATCGCAGGTGTTTTCTTCCACATAAGGGAGGATTTTACAGGAACAGAGACCTGACCTCTCTATAGGGATTAAGTGCAGGTAAATCCGGGGTGTGTTCCCTGCCTGGTCATAGCAGCCTGGGAGGCCATGTCTGACTCCCCTTAGTGAGTCACAGAGGCCCTGGAGCCCTGAGCGCACACCAGGCGGGCAGACCTCCTCCTCGGATGGCAGCACACAACTGCACAGTAACTGCTCATACACACTCGCAGACTGCAGCACAGGTGTGGAGCCAAGCAAAACAAAAATATTCCTAATTAGGTTATTTTTTAATCTATGGAGGCAAGAAGCCTAATTACTACAAGGTGTAAATACAGACGTTTCCATATTTACCACTCATGAAATAACAGAATACGAATGAGAAACAAAAGGGGAGGATCAGGGAAATGTTAAACACAACACAGAGGAAAAAAAAAAAAAAAACCTCCAATGAGAATTAACAAACAAAGCCCTCCGTTATTCTTATCATGCTATCTGATCAATCTATTTTTGTTCCTCAACAGCTCTAATCTCTCTCCCACTCCCTCCCGTGTTGCGCTGAGAAACATTTTTGCACTTCAGAGATAAAAATCACAGTCTTCTCATCCACTCCTCTTCTTTTGTCTCCATTTCACACAACAAAGAGATAACACACCCACGTGTGACAAGTCCACCCACATCCATCAAACTTCGCTCAAATCTGCCAGCAATAGAAAACAAAAGGATGACTCTTTCATCAGAGAATGGGCCAGAGAGCATCGATCACTTACAGAGTGGTTAAGCAGTGAGCGAGTGAGCGATATGGAATTGAAACATATAGGCCCGTATGGATCTTAGATTGATCTTAAGCCACTTATATACACCAGTTGTAGCAGTTGTTTTGTATTACACAAAGAATTTTACAGTTGTGTAAGATATGTGCTGTTTTTTCACTGGTTTCCCCATCCTCATTTATAAGATAAATTACACTACACTTCAAAAAACACTTCAATCAAATGTGGCCTGTATCCAGTTCTGTGATGCTGTTTCTCTGGGATCTTTATTTTTCTTTTTGTGGATAAAAAGAAATTTGTGGATTTTTTTTTTTTTTGTATTTGGAGTTCTTCCTATTATCTGATCCACCACAGCTGCTGTAGCTGCTTACTACCAAGCACTTCTTCTATTTATGTTCTTTGATAGCAAACCACTGCAAATGTAAAACAGAACACCCCCCGTGCACTTGAGAAAACTTTTCCAGGGAAAAGCTTTAGTGACAGGAGGCATTTATCGTGGCAAAAGTAGAAGCGTTCATGAATTGGATATGGAATGATTAATTAGCTGATGGTAGAGCTGACTTATTTGTCTTGAAAATGTAGCTGATTACAGCTGATTGCCAATTATAGTAGATTCACTGGCACTGGTTTCTTCGAGAGAAATAGCCCTTGTGCACACTTTTGACATCTGTTTTTGGAATCTGTTTTGTGGATTATGTCTGAAAGAAGGACAAATCAACAAATTTTTTGTTTTACTGTAAAGTTATTCAACAACCTGCATTCATCTGTGGAATAACACACTGTAGACTAGGGAAACAGTATCCTTCATGGTTTTAGTCTTTTATTTGTTTTGTTTAAGTTATTTCCTGTTTTATTTTGTAATCCTCGGTTCTCATGCATCCTAGTTCATTTTACTTCCATCCTTTGTTCTCTTCCCTCCAGTTTTCTGCACCACTTGTTACCAATTAGCTAATTACCCTTTGTAAGCTATATTGACTTCTGTGTATTTTTTTATTTAATTATTTTTATTATTATAATATTTATTTATTGTTTTTTTTTTTTCTTTTTTTTTTTGGGGGGGGGTTTTTTTTTTTTTTTTTTTTTTTTTTTTTTTTTTTTTTTGGCAGAAATATTCCT
>VUQS01001896.1:17164-28665 GCA_015108495.1 Heterochromis multidens | reverse complement strand
ACTCACACACACACACACACACACACTGCAGGATAAACTCACACACACACACACACACACACACACACAAACACACACACACACACACACACACACACACACACACACACACACACACACACACACAAACAGAAAACAATTCACCTGTCACTTCAATCAGGAAACAAGGAGTGCCAAAGAAAATCCACTGCTTTTTCTTGCTACTGTTTGAAAATGAATGAAAGAATAGCTTTGATGTAATGTTCCTATGCAGGTCGAGTTGTAGGGCCTGTCCTGATTTGCTAAGTGAGAGTGTGGCAATAAAAACCGCAGTCCCACAGGTGCTATTGTATAATCCCTTTACAGTAAATGTAGGAGAAGATGCTGATGATAAATGCACAAAAGCCACATTAGCTCCTCACACTGATGCCTGATTTACTGCTGCTAATGGACATCTGCTGGAGTTAATAGCTACTCAGAATCACAGCCAGCAACAAGGCGAGTTTGTCTCCGTCAGTCACATGTTTTTATCAATAAAGCTGAACCAAATAAATCTCCTCCTGGTGGTCTTGTGGCTGTGGGTTGTAGAGTCAGTCTCCTCTTTCTAAAAGATGCTGCTGAAGAAAGGATCGCCTAACACAGAAGATGCTTCAGTGGATTAGTATACCTTTCTGATAATTAATTTCTGATTAAACAGGACTTGGTTTAGTGATGAGGTAAGATATGCCAGGTAGTCACTCATAGCTCTGGCTCAGGCGAGTCAAAGTGACACCTGCTACACAGACGGCCTCAGCTCTGGTGTGAAGTGCAGATCTAAGGGGGTGTGAAGTAGTTAAAACGGTGTCTGTGCACATAAAGCCTAGAGGTGGCTTACAAATTTAAGCAGAAAGGTGTTCTCTCTGAGCGCGCCGATACATCCAGCAAAGCCCAGAATGAACATGACCCCTCCTACGACGATGAAGAGCCATACAGGGTCAAAGCCCCCTAAATCTGTGATGGATGACAGATTGGACAGCACGCCCTGAGGGGAAAGAAGGAAGACAAAAGAGTGGTTAAAATTCAGACTATAATACTTCCAAAATCAATCCTTACCATCTCTATGACAAGGTCTCAGCAAAATTTCTCCCTCTACAAAAACACAGTTAACCTTGACAAAAGTCTGTGATGTCAAAGAGAAAAAGTGAGATTTAACTAATGTCACAGCCGAGAGGACAGCTAGGCCCTGTTCACAGATGCAGACTTGTGGCAGGAAAATCCAATAAACTGCAATACTGCTATTTCATTACATTCTTATATATCAATTTGATGTTTTCAAAATAAAATAGAGAACCTCCCTGGAGTTTTGTTATCAATTTAAATGCAACACAGACTCACTCTATGGCATTTGTGTGCCAAAATTATAAAACAACTAACTTTTCTCACAAGGGCCAAACTTCAAAGACTTCTGAAAAGACAGAGACATTTGTCCTTCCACTCTCCTCTCTGAAAGCCACAGTGTGTCCACCATCTTGTCTTGTCAGCCTCTGGTATTTTATAATTATTTACAGTGAGACAGACTTCATCTGAAGTCATTCCCATTTCCTAACTATACTGTATATTGCATCTTTGATGCTTACAGTGGGGGAAATATTAATTAATATATTATTATTAGTATATTATTAATATTATTTGATCCCCTGCAGAATTTGTAAGTTTGCTCACTTCCAAAGAAATGAACAGTCTTTAATTTTGATGGAGAGAGACCGAATGTCAACCAAAAATCCAGAAAAACACATTATATAAAACTTATAAATTGATCTGCATGTCATTAAGTGAAATAATAAGTATTTGATCCCCTACAACCCAGCTAAAATTCTGGCTCCCACAGATTGGCTGTGTGCCCATGTGACGCATAAGCTTCTTTTCCACTAGTACCTACTCGGATCGAAACAGCGCGACTCGACTCGACTTCGGTGGTTTTCCATTACAATTTAGTACCACATCAGTGTGGGTGGGTCGTTATAGCAACGCGTCCCGAAAGTCGCGTGACTTCATTTATATGCGACACAAACACACAACAATGGAGTACGTTGAGGCGATGGTATTCCTGCGGCTCGGTCGATGGCTTTTTGTCAGACTCAGGATAAAAGAAGAGAGCCAGAGAAGGCTGTGGGTGGTTTGAATTGTGAAGGAGTCGCTCTAATGACTCATCCAGTGACATCCCTCCCAGGCCAATCAGTGACATGCAGTCCATTGACGTCACATTTTGAGATCGCCTCGGATCGCTTGGAACCCCAGCCAAGCAGGTACAAAAAAAGTACCTGGTACCAGGTACTACCACCTAATGGAAAACCCCTCAAACTGTGCTGAGTCGAGTCGAGCCAAGTAGGTACTAGTGGAAAAGGGCTATTAATGTACGTACTTTACTGCTAACCTAGAAGTATACTGTCAAGGTTGGAGCAGAAATTTGGACCCAAATGCAGACTCACCAAAAAACAAACAAGGCCCAATCAGAAAGAGTAAAAAAATAAATAAGTAAATAAATAAATGGACAGCAGTGTTAAGGCATGAAGTGGCTCATAAGTGTAACAATCCAAGCTACACAGAAGCAGGAGCAATGAGTGTCTCAGTGAAGTTTCTCAGCACTCCCTGTTCAAATTAACATGTATTCCAAAAGGCTTGCAGGTGCACAAATTCACATACTGTAAGTGTTCATTATTATCTGGAGTAAGGGAATGCTACTAATATTTGGAGAAATCTCTGTATGTCCTTTGATCTGTGATCATCATCTCCATAGCCATTCATCCCTTCCACTTCTAACTTGGCAGTTGTACTTTCTGGGGACACAAGTAAGTAGTACATACACACTGAGATGTTTGTATAGCTATCTTTGTGAGGACATGCTCTTATATAATTTTATTTATTTATAGTCTTTCGTTTCCTGATTTCAGTCCTTACTGTAGTTTTGGTGAGCAGTTCTTAAAAAAGTTGCAACCCACAATCTGCCTGTACTGCACAGCAAAGTTAGTAACATAAAATTTATATATTTTTTTTTTGTAACTTAATCCCTAAGCCAGAGATTGCATATAGTAATGTGAAAATCGAGCATAGGATTAATTCAGGAAAGCCACAAAATCAGCTCAGCCACACTCCTGGCAGATCCACTACTCTCAATACCAGCCCCGATCAGCTGATGGCATTCTACAGATCCAAATAGCAAATCTCATATAGAGCACAACATTTAAGCATTTTAGCCTGCCACCAGCTGCGATACTCAAGCCACTTTGCAACCCATCTCCATCCACCCCTGCTCCTTCTTTCATATCTGACTTCATCAATGTTATATCTGTGGTCATTGTGCCTGATCTATTTTGTGCTGGAGTTTTGCTGATGCTTGCCTTGGTTCCAGCATTTCCTGTGCATGCATGGAGTGCGGAGGTGTGCTGTATGGGAGCAAAGAAGATAGTCAAATATAAATTACTGCAACTGTAAATAGCAATCGTCCATTTTCTATAGTGGTCCTGACTGAACTACTCTTTTAGTACTACATAAAAATGAAAATTTTTTTCAGCTGAAGTGGTTCCGATTTTGGATAAAAGACTAAACACTTTTATAGGACCTGCCAGCTTTTGGAGGTCATAGCACTCTTGATGTATCTGCTGTTGTATCGAGCACACAGCAACGTCTGAGAATAAAAGATCTCATATTATTACCAAACACAAATTATTCAGCGCAGTTATCACTAACCACAATAACATGTTTACTGCTGTCAGCATGTACCATAACCAAAGCACCAGTTTTGGGGTTGAATCTGGGCAAACAAATGATGCATGTTGAGGATTTTTGTATGATAAACAAATAACCTATAGAGCCTCCATCTGAGTTAGTCCTACCTCTATTTTTCTCCAACTGTGACCACAGAAGCTAAAGGCTTCAGGACAGTGTGTATTTGTCAGATATTCTGGTTTACAATAATATGTATGTGTGGTTTGTAGCTCAGCTGCAGGGGAGGGGTGGAGCAGTGGGTTCAGGGGGCAGTACCAGGAAAGGCTGGTTCTCATCACGCCGGTGATGTCTGCTCTATTTAGTGGCACACCGGGACCGAGGAAGGAGGCTCACTGAGACTGAGCTGGAAAGAACAGGCTGAAAAGCCTTGCAGCACGCATATTAAACACTGTAAATAAAGTGAACACGTACTTGCAAGACTGCCTGTCTGGGTCCTGGGACCTAGATGAGCCAGTGGGTGAGGGGCCTCACCCAGTTCTAACTGCCTTTCTCCTCCAGATGTCTATCCCGCCTAATCTGACAAAAACCTGGCTCTGAGTAGCCTTGCAGGCCCAGTATTTATCAGCTACACCCGTTATGGCAGCTCCCCGTATTGATCATGGCTCTTGGTATCTGACTGGGTTAAGTTTAGTGGCCTGGACAATAGGCACCAGGGATCTGTTAATTTTAAGGGCTAGAATAACCTATAGAACTGTTTATACAGATGTTAAATAATACTCAGATTTTTACCTTTACTGTTTAACAAAAGGTTAAAAAGGGAATGTCCACAATTTAGACTTATTTAAAGTTTATTTAAGCAGTTTTAGCAAGGGCAGAAAAAGCAGAATCAATTAATAAAAAAAACATAATCAAATCACTTGAATTTAACCCTGATCTAATTAGCCTACTCTAAATGCTGAATATTAATACTGATCTTGAGATTAATGAGAGAGAGGAGGAGTGGATACATCCAGACCTGAAGACGGTGAAGAGTCAGAGGTCAGATATTAGACACATTTCATTACTAATGGCTATATTTTCAATTCAATTAAATTCCGTTTTATTTATATAGCGCCAAATCACGACAACAGTTGCCTCAAGGCACTTTATATTGTAAGGTAAAGACCCTACAATAATACAGAGAAACCCCAACAATCAGACGATCCCCTGTGAGCAAGCACTTGGCTACAGTGGGAAAGAAAAACTCAATTTTAACAGGAAGAAACCTCCGGCAGAACCAGGCTCAGGGAGGGGCAGCCATATGACGCGACCGGTTGGGAGTGAGGGGAGGAAGACAGGACAAAAGATACACTGTGTAAGAGAGCCAGAAATTAATAATAACTCATGATTAAATGCAGACTGGTGTATAAACACATGGTGAGTGAAAAGAGGTGAGAGAAGGAGAAATGCTCAGTGCATCATGGGAAACCCCCAGCAGCCTAGGCCTATTGCAGCATAACTAAGGGAGGATTCAGGGTCACCTGATCAAAAAGGAAAGTTTTAAGCCTAATCTTAAAAGTAGAGAGGGTGTCTGTCTCTCCATGTATGTTTGCATGTTTCAATAAATCCATCCACCTATTTCCCGATTTCCTAGCAAAATATAAAGAAATGAATAGTAACTCCGGACTTTTGCACAGTACTGTATTAATATCTATTAAATTCATTATATTGTATACAAATTAAGAGCAAAGAAAAAAGAAAAGAAAAACCAGAGACATGCACTGCCTAAATAATGATTTGTTTGAGTCAAAAGGGTAAATGATGACAAGAAAGACAATCTAAAAACATCTACAATTATTTTATTGTCAAACTAAAATTGTCCCAGCTATTTACACTTTACAAGCTACTGTAAATATGCAACACAAATATAAAAGGCATACATTTATATACATTATTTATATAAAGTCACCAAAGTCCACAGACACTGTTATCTACTTATAGCCATGTTAAAATTAACTTCTTGAACTACAGCTCCAATAAAATATCACACAGATTTGTTTACATATATGACGGATTAACATTTGATATCATGTTGTGGCACCTGTTTAAAAGCCAAAGCATTTTAAAGCAGTAGGTAGTCAGTTGTTATTTTGGCAAGATCTCTTAAAGTAACCCCAGGATCCCTTTAGTAACTTTGGTACTAAACTTGACAAGACTAAACTGTCATTGACACCACAAGAAGCAGAGCAAATAAATGTGGAAAAGCAAGGATGGAAGCAGAAACTGAATATTTCTTCTGCTCATAATTAGTCTGTAAAAACAACTTAATCTGGAGTCAGAACTGCTAAAATAAACAGAAAATAGAGTAACATATAAATAAATTGAGAAAAGTGAGAATTTACCCTTGACTTTTCTAAAGCCTGAGAGTTGTGATACAATATAAAAGCATCTTTGTGTACAAGTAGCAAGTATTTGTGATAAGATTTTCTCTTTTTTGCCCATGAGAAAATCTTGCATTGGTTTAAAAGTTGTGACTTTATGGTTTATATTCCTATAGTACATAATATAAAGCCCCTGTAGTCAGTGAAAGCAGACTCATATGTAGTTTGTCATACCTTTTATGGGTCTCGATATCACTTTGAGCAAGTAAAAACTTTGGATGTATTCCTCAACATGCATGAATTGAACAAAAGCAATTTTAAAAAGTGTCTTCTGTGTCTGAGCACAATGACAATAATGTCTGACACATTATCAGATTTTTCAAGAACAGCTTTTTAACATGTAACACAAAACGGATTGGGACTTCAATACACTTCACTATAAGATGTGAAATGTACAGTTATTATTTAACACCTCTATGTGACAGTGCTGGAAGGCAAATCTCTGTTCACTATACCAAATACAGAACAGGCTTGACATCATGCAAAACAGTAACTTCAGGTTAATGGCCAACAAGACTGATCAAAATACTATAAACCTGTGAAGCAATGATAATGCAACTGAATCACAAAAGCATCACATCATCAAATGAATTCATTTTAATTTGCCAGATTAACAGCAGGCCGAGCTTTAAAAAAAAAAGGCAGCCATTGTTCATACCCTCAGAGGTCCAAACTGACAACTATAAAACATATTTTCTTCATTTTTCCTAGCGGTGTCTAGCAATTGACAAAGTTTCGGTTTAATTTGCTTATGTTTTAAGATGTGCAGATTGCTCACAGGTCCACATGTTCATAAAATCCCTAGGCAGAACCAAACTATTTACATGGCTATGTATCCATTTATTTATGCATTTGGAATCTGTGAAAATACATCCTTTAAATTTTAACCACAGATGATTAACAGTAAGGGAACAGTTGGACAGTCTGGGTAGATACATATTCTCTTTGATGCTACTTAAAATTAAACGAGAAGATCATTACCACTCTTATGTCTTATAATAAATATAAAAGTACAGCTACCTCTTGGTTATCTTAGCTTAGAAAAAGACTGGAAACTAGATATGTCAATTCTTGGGCTCTAAATGTTCATGTAGGTGTTTTTTATTCTTGAAAAGAGTGGTATTTGGGTTTTTTTTTTTGTGTGTTTTTCCTTTGGTTACTTTATTTTAACCCAATGTAAACATCATCCAATTTCAGTGAATTGTGATGTATTAGAGTAAAGGTTTTATTTCTGGAACCCTTAAAGAAGGAATAAAAAATGGAAAAGGTTAATAAACTTCTACGAACTGATAAGGTAAACTCAAACTGTTTATATTCAAGGTCACAGTTTGGCATATATGCACTAAAAAGCTTTATAAACGCATTTCTTAATCAAATTCATTGCATCTTAAACAAGTAACATATTATCAGTATGTAACACCTGTGTATTGTGGTTATTAATGTCATTGTATAAAGTACAGTTAAATATATTCCATTTGAAATTAAAAACACATTTCTGGTAGTTAGCTAAATAAATATACACTCTTGTTTTTACTGTATGGTTGTGTGCTTTTTTTCAAATGCTAAAAGGCACCAGAGTTTTTGAAGAAAGTTTGATGATTTATGCATATGGAGCAAAAGCTTGCAGACACATGACAACTAAATGTCAGCCATGCTCTAAGGCTTTAAAACACCTCACTATATAATATTACATAATAATGGTATACAGTTCAGATTGCTGCTGGTGCAGGATGAGATCATCTGACTGTCTTTTTTGTGCGTTTCATGGAAAAAAACTATCATGTAAAAAGTAAGTTAAAGTTATTTTGCTGTATCTCATTTATACTGTGTCTTAATGTTTTTCCTGTCTTGCTAAAAGACAATCATACTTTCTTTTACTGTACAGTACCAGCTGCAGCTGTGTGAATAAAGAGAAAGCAACAGGAAAGGACAATTTCACCATCACCCCTGGACTTAATCGCACTAACACAGGGTAACAAAAAAAACCGCTGTTTATTCCTAATTATTCAAACTTTTACTTTTACTCTTTGTGAACTTAAATAATAAAATGTTGATATGAATGTATTTTGTTCATATATATGTTAAATTACAGTCAGAAAGTTAATTTGATTTCCAACAGTGATTCCTTTCTACTCACATACTATACTGGGTATTGTATACATTTAGAAACCTGGGAGCTGTTCTAAGCAGCCCTGTAGTGTGTTCCCGCTAGGATGACAGTATTCTCTAAACACTGACTGTTTTACAGTTTGTACCCCTTTCCTAAGACTACACACAGTGAAGCAGCATTTAGTGTCCTCCAGCAGCAAGGCCTCCCCCTGTTGTCCAGTCGATAAATATGAAGCTCAGACTCATTACCATGAAGGAGAAACCCAAAGCAGCAAAACAGGCAGCCTAAGAATGAGGGGAAAACACACCACACTTTATTATAAAGAACTCCAGTAAACAAAGTTGAAAACTGCTGTATCGTCAGATTATTGTAATGAATGACTCAAGAGTGCATGGCAAATATTTTAATTGCCTCACTATTATCTTAGGAAGAGAATTCATGGGTTCATCTTCCTTGGGAACAATGCGGATGTAGAAGACAGCAGGGAAGATGAAAATTAGGCAAGGAGCTGACGTGGCGCCTGAAAACAAAAAAGCATACAATGCTGTAATGAAAGTTAGATAAAACAAACACAAGACTCATCATTATTTTTTGATGTTATTTGCTGGTTTCTGTTTACTAAATTCTAAATTTTCTAAATTATTTTTCAAACAGGGTGGGTCAATTTTTAACATATTTTCACACAAGGTTTTACATCATAAAGAATCACAAAGGTAAATATCTGCTAAAGTGGATTTATGGGATAAAAACAATTACAATACAGGAAGGTTATTATACATTATATGGACAAAAGTATTTGGCTACACCTCTTAATTACTGAATGTAAGTGTTTTTAGTCTTATCGCCACAGATGTATAACATCAAGCACTTAGCCATGCAGTCTTCCTTTACAAACATTTGTCAAAGAATGGGTTGTTCTAAAAAGCTCACTGAATTCAATCATGGTATTATAATTGGATCCCACTGTTGCAACAGGCCACTTCGTGAAATTTCTTCCCTCCTAGATATTCCATGATCAACTGTAAGTGGAATTATTCTAAAGTGGAAGCGTTTAAGATCCATAGCAACTCAGCAGCCATGAAGTGGCAGACCACATAAAGTTACAGAGCAGGGACCCTGAGCACCGAGGCGCATCAAGCATAAAAATTGCCAGCGCTCTGCTGACTCAATAACTGCAGAGTTCAAAACCTCCTTTGGCATTAACATCAGCACAAAAACTGTGAGCCAGGAGCTTCATGGTATGGGTTTACATGGCCGAGCAGCTGCCTGCAAGCCTTATATCAACAAAAACAATGCCAAGTGTTGCAGGGAGTGGTGTAAATCACACCGCTGGAGTAGTGGAAACATGTTCTGTGGAGCAACGAATCATGCTTTTATTCTATCTGCCAGTCTGATGACGAGTCTGGGTTTGGTGAATGCCAGGAGGATGTTACCTGCCTGACACCAATGTG
This sequence comes from Heterochromis multidens, assembly GCA_015108495.1. Taxonomy (NCBI): domain Eukaryota; kingdom Metazoa; phylum Chordata; class Actinopteri; order Cichliformes; family Cichlidae; genus Heterochromis; species Heterochromis multidens. The sequence continues at coordinate 19,000 of VUQS01001896.1, read as the reverse complement.
CCAGTGTAAAACTGGAGAAGGGATAATGCTATGAGGGTGTTTTTTGGAGGGGGCTGGACTGGGCCCCTTAGTTCCAGTGAACAGAAATCTTAATGCTTCAGCTTACCAAGACATTTTGAACAATTCTATGCTTCTATGCAGTTTCAAAGGCATATTAACATGACCATGGCCATGTACTATCCACAGGAGAGGATTGTGACAAACATTTTTTAAGTGACACAGCATTAATCAAAGCACAATTAAAGCTGAAAACATATGAAACACACAGCTTTCAGGGAGTTGACTTGATAAACTTATTTTCATTTTTTTTTAATACTGATACTTTTAATACTGAAATATTTACCAGCAAATTTTTATTTAGTTTTATTTTGTTTATTTAGTCATTACCTTCTTCTTAACTGTACTCTGATGACATATTACTAGGCAACAAGTGTTTTGCGTGTGCCAGCTGTGTCTTTATAACTTTTGTAGTGGTCATTATGAGATTAAAACATGTCTGAGGCATGCTAGAGATTACACTTTTCAGTTCCCTATGTAGTAAACAGAGGTTTTTTGTTTCTGAGCACAGCTCGAATAAATATTCTGGTGATCGAAAATGTGAGAGAAGAATAGTAGAAAACACAAAAAGATCTTTTGTGTATTTGTGAGTGCATAAATAAGCATTCCTGCAAACATGAGTTGTAATTTACATTTCATTCAGAGTTTTGTATTATTTATACAACGTATACAAAGACCCAATCTTAATCCCCCCCCTTGGGACTACTAGTTGGCCCCCCTGCTCTGTTTTGCACACAGTGAAGTAGTCATCTAGCCCATGAAAAAACAATATCTGAAAACAGCTCCATATACTGTGTCCTCTATTTTTTTCTGCTTCTGCGCATAGACTCAAAAACAAGTGAGCTCTGTACATACTCCCACCCATGTTCTTACAAGCATTTACATGTTTGTCAAAGCATAAACCGTTGCTTTTAAGGAAGTACCAGGTGGTCCCTAAAGTTAATGATTTCTACTTTTACCTCTAACCTATGAAACATGACCTCCAGTCTGAAAACAAACTGGGACAAAAATATTGACTCAAGCTGTCAGTTTGTCCATGACATCGGTCACGTTTTTTACTTTTAATATTTGTTTGTGTGTGTTTGTGTGTATACAAATGGCAAATGAATAAGTAACCTATAAAATCCAACCTATTAGTCCCCTTGGTGCCTCTTGCAGATTTAGGCATTGTAAAGCCTCTTCTTTAGTGTCTGACACCAAAGGTTTACTAAAACAAAAACATTACTGTTTTGATGCTGTGTTCAATACTATACACACCAATGATGCCGAAGATTCCCAGAATGTTTGGAGCAAATATCACCAGCATGTTAATTAAGGTGAGAAGAATGAGAGCGATGGCAATGTGACGTAGCCAGCTGAAAGATTTGGTGGGGAATAACATATGTTGGATGGCTCTACGCACCTGTGGGCAGGAAAATTCACATTAGAAACCCTACAATGTCACAATATTAATTTAGTAGCTAAGTGAAGACTTAATAAAAAGGCAGAACTTACAGGGAACAGCACAATGGGGACAGTCAGTGTTACAGCGGTGAGGACAGCGACTCGCACACACAGGATCAAAGTGTCATATGGATCAATCCGGCTGTATGTGTGCAGGAGTTCAGGCTCCACATTGCCTGCGCGAATGTAAGTAGAAAATAGTTTAGTTACACATGTGCTCATCACTCAGTAACATACATTTTAACTGTGGACAGCACACTATGACAAACAGTCACCACAAGAGGGAGCTTGGGTTCCATGTAATGCAGTACATGGCAACTTCTGTAAAGGATCGCA
>VUQS01001888.1:13791-35665 GCA_015108495.1 Heterochromis multidens | reverse complement strand
TTAAAATAAAAAAAAAAAAAAAAAAAAGAGGAAAAAGCAGTCGTTAATGAAGGCAGAAAACTTTTGGAGGCTGAACTTTCTAAATGGAATGACTTCTGTTGTGAGAGGGAGATGAGGAAACACACAACAGGCTTCATGGTTACACGACTGCACACATGCTGAGGGTCTCTGATTACACAGTCAGCGATAAATACAATAAAACTACCAGTGTGTACAAATGCAGTTCAATGGGATGAAATCTGCACTCTGGGAATCTACGGAGCCCCTTTCAGACACCATCAGCAGCACTCTTCATGTGTCTGTTAAACTACTGGCTATGAAAAAAAGAGGAAAATCACTCTTTCAATCAGTATTTGTGAATTTTTATAGAATGTCTTTCATTGAGAAATGTGCTGAAAATTTGCAGCTGTGGAAATAAAAACATCAATGAAAATCACAAGAGAGGAATTATTTTTGTGAGCATCTAAATCCAGATTATTGGCAGAAAACTGGGTGTAAAATTCAGTGTTTTTACACTGGATTCAAAGGACTGCTTACCCACATCTGTAACTGTTGTATTTCTTCTTGTTGAATTTCCCCAGTGTAGGGATGAATAAAGTCTATGTCTAAAGCATGCTGCATTGCACTAATGTGCAAAAATGTGCTAAAAGGTTTCACTGATTGATGGTCAGTAAACATTCTGGATCAATCTTTAAAGCCAAAAGCAGAAAATTTACATTCATCTTTGTATATTTTTGGCTACAACATTTAAAATACCAAATTTCTCAGCACATGTTTACAAAGGCATTGAATGCATCATATACAAAACTAAAGGTGTGATTAATCTGAGCACAACCTGCTGTAATGTATGTATCATTTATAGATTTTTTAAAGCAGCAGCATGAAGACAGAAAAGTCCTCATTTCTCTCATCAATCATACATTTCCAAGCTCGTTCAGACAGACCGTTAAACTCTGAGCTTTAATTAATGACCATCGTTTGCAGGCGGGTCCTACCAACCCTGATTCCTGAAAAAACGATTCCTGTGTGTCATCGTTTATTAGATACGATAAATAACTCAGCAGCCTATTTTATAGCCCGTAATGTCACAGTGATCAGGCACAATGTTAGGTTATGACTCACTTCATACATTTTTTTCTAGACTGATTCAACTTTAGTTCTCCACAACATGAACTCATTTATTTTAAGCATTTTATGAGGTTTGTTTACTCACTGCTGATATGTATGCTCAGAAGCTCTGGTTATTTCATCGTCAGCATATGTTTAAGGTTAAAGTTGAAGGTTTTGTGTGTAAGAGACAAATCAATGTTATTACTGATCTCCTAATTCATGTATACGGTGGCACTGAGAGGTCAAATGCACTGCAACTTAAGAAAAGACCAGCAAATAGAAAAACGCTGCAAAAGCAAAAAATCTCTCCGCTTCTTTTAAGCGTGTCTCAGTGCGATCCTTCACATGTGTTGGTTTCTGTCACTTCAGCAGCTTGTTGTCGCCCCAGAAACATTTCCATTATGTTTTGTGAGATTTTGTTTTTTCTACTTCTACTGTGTTTTATTTAACTTCCGCTGTGTTTTGTGTGCTTTTTCAGCGTTTTCTATTTGCTGGAGTTTTCTTAAGTTGGAGTCCGTTTGACCTTTGAGGGCCACTGTACATGTGTCCCAAATCAAGGCCCTGATCGTGTTTTAACCTCAGTAAGCTTTGGCTGGCCAGGTTGGTCTGCACAGTGATTTATGCTCCATGCAAACTCCAAATTAAACACGCAGCTAACTAAGTGCAGAAAAAAGGAAAGTTGAGGCACTGGATGTAAAGAGAGGCACCTTTATCCTTTATCCATTTTCCACGAGACAGTTTCCATTTGAATCAATGTAACAGGAAAAATGTGGAGCCAAAGAAAGGGAAGAGAGTCATTTAACTGAAAACAGTCATGTAACTATAACACAATATGTTTCTCTGAGCCAAATGTCAAAGTAATGGAGCTGTAAAGACAAGTTTTACATAATTATACTACCAGAAAGCCAGGCTGTACGTCACAGGTAAACTAGTTTCAGTATCGAGTTTTTTCAGTTCAGTTTAGCTTGAGTGTGTTTCCACAGTGAGTTTGCTCCTTTTAGTTTAGTTTGCATTGTTATGTTTTAGTTTAGTTTTCGTTCAGCTTAGTGCTGGGTTTCAGTTTTCTGAATGATTAGAATACGGAGATTAACTGTCAGGGGTAAGATTAAGCAGAGTCCTCCTCAGGCAGGTTGCACTGATGATTTTGACACAACCTGACAAAGACTAAAACCACAGACATTGCATTTATATTTTTTATTTCATTTTAGTTCTTTTTGTAAGTAAAATGTATCATTTGAGTTAGTTTTTTTTTTTTTTTAACTGTTTTAAGGTATTTTTAGTTTTAGTTAACAATAACCTTGGACTGAAGGTTACTAGACTTTTGTTGTGGACCAAATCATAAGTGAGAAAGTTGATTCAATTAAAGCCTCTCAATAAACTCTGTTAGCCAGTTTCCCAGACATGCATTAAGCCTAGTCCCAGTTCAATGAAGGTTTCAGTCTAAGACCGGGCTTAATCCATGTCTGACAAACTGAGCCTTTATGTCTGGCCCTTCATGTGATTCCCACTGTGTCCTACACGCCCATTTAACATGCTGAGTTTTTGGGCTGCTTCCTGCACATTTATAAGCACTGAAGCTTGTGTCTGAAAGGGGCTCTGGAGTGATGTGGGTGACAGTTCCCATTGAGGTCCAACATTACAGGACCACCATAATGCTTCTCTACACAATGACTCCAAAACTGCAACAGCTACCAGCGATGAAGATGAAGGTCAGAGGACGTCTGTCTACAGATGTTTAGCTGTGACTTCATTAGAGGTGAATCCACAACAAACCAACCCACGAGCAAAAGAGTGTGTGAAGTAAGGGAGAGGGCAAGGAAATCTTGATGTTTTAGCCGGGAACTGCCAACAGCTTTTCACACTAAACTTCATGCATCCCCCCCCTAAGAGGCGGAGCCTAAGAGACAGGTGCAAAAAGTGGGGGAAGAGATCACGTGTGTAAAGGGGCGGGGCTAGTCACCAAGGGCGGCGTTTGCTGCTTGAGCTCCTCCAGATGCTCTAATATATTCTTCTTTGTGATGATGCCCAACACAATCCTGAAACACATGCCCGTTACTCAGCAGACTGGCCAAAAAAAAAAAAGGCAACAAAAACAAACAGAGACACAGAGAGAGAACAGACAGCAGCAGTACACAATAAACATAACGTAAAATATTAACAAAATATACAACTCAAAACTACGTAACTAACACAAAAACAAGCAAATACAATAAAAGTTAATGTTATAAATTAATTCCAAGTGTAATGGCAAATAACTTATAAAGTTGTTTTTAATGACTGATTTTTCTGTCAACAAATCCCATGAAAAGGTCAACATGTAATACTGATACATACTCTTCTGCCACTATATTAGGTACACCTGCTCAACTACTCACTACCGCAAATATCTAATCAGCCAATCACATGTCAGCAACTCAGTGGATTTAGGCATGTAGACACGATCAAGACGACCTGCTGAAGTTCAGACTGAGCATCAGAATGGGGAAGAAAGGTGATTTCAGTGACTTTGAACGTGGCATGGTTGTTGGTCTGAGTATTTCAGATCTACTGGGATTTTCCTGCACAACCATCTCTAGAGTTTACAGAGAATGGTCTGAAAAAGAGAAAATATCCAGTGAGCAGCATTTCTCTGGATGAATATGCCTTGTTGATGCCTGAGGAGAATGGCCAGACTACTTTGAGCTGATAGGAAGGCAAAAGTAACTCAAATAACCACTCGTTACAGCCAAGGTATACAGAAGAGCATCTCTAAACACAAGAGACGTCAAACGCTGAAGCAGATGGGCTACAACAGCAGAAGACCACACCGGGTGTCAGCTAAAAACAGGAAACTGAGGCAACAATTCACACGTGCTCGCCAGAATTGGACAACAGAAGACTGGAAAAATGTTGCCTGGTCTGATGAGTCTCAATTTCTGTTGCAACATTTGGATGGTAGGGTCAGAATTTGGCATAAACATGAAAGCATGGATCCATCCTACAGTTCAGGGTAGTGGTGGTGTAATGGTGTGGGGATATTTTCTTAGACCACCTTTGGGATGTGGTGGAAGGGAAGATTTGCATTCGGTTGTGCAGTGTGATGTCATCATGTCAATATGGATCAAAATCTCTTTTTTCCAGCACCTTGTTGAATCTGTGCCATGAAGAATTTAGACAGTTCTAAAGGATAAAGGTGGTCCAACCCAGTACTATAGCAAGGTGTACCTAATAAAGTGGCTCATGAGTGTAACTTAATCCTCTGTATGACAGAGCTGTAAAAAAGATTAAATTACAACAGAGTACCAGACTGGTGCATTAACTGACTTTAAGTTTATCCAATACAAACCGTCCTGCTGCTGCTGCTGTAACAACCATTACAAACTAACATTTATTAGTTTGTAGCTAAAAATAATCAGACAAATGCACCGTCTAATCTCTGTAGGATTTTTGCAATTTCATTGTGCAACTTTGTTCTTCATAATTAGAATAATATATAGGAGGCCTTGTGCTTTTCCTTATTTTCTATCATATGTAGGGTATACTGTTACAGTGGTGGATGTTCATATTAAACATGGGAAACATTTTAAATTATGAGGTAAGTGTGTGTGGCTCTGTGAGCCACAAACTCAGTCTTCAGACTGCTCTACGTGCTCAGTTTTAGATATTTTTTTCTCTGTTTTGCTCTGTATGACATCACTGAGAGTGTATATCCCTAACATGGTCATCTCAGGAACTCTGAGCAAAGCTCCTACCTACCTGCTACTCAAACCTTCTGTTTAGGAGGGGCAGCCAATCTGAAGAAAGCTGGCTTAAAGGGAGGGGAGCTAAAACAGCTTGTTCAGGTGGATAAAATAAGATAAGATAAATAAGGATTCTTTTGAACTACGAATCATGCAAAGCTACTCTATTAGAATGCAGTAACAAAAATATGGTGATGAAAAGATCATAATGGGTCCTTTAAATCATCCTGAATCTTCTTCAGGGTTTGAAGCTGACTGCTTGACAGTTTAGGTCTTTTCATGAGAATTGGTGACAACAAAAAAAAAATAAATAAATAAATAAACAATCATGCCAGCATCATTATTTAAGAAATAAATAAAAAGTTAATCCTAAAAAGGTAAATGAAAACAAACACTGCTGCACAGTTCCTCTCCAGTGATCGTCACAGCAAATTAAGCACAATCTGTCTCGTACTTTCAGCATCACACATCTGCAAAACCCGAATCAGACCGGATCTCCTGCACGTGTCTCCCCAGGTAGACGAGACATCGGTAAATTAGTTTCACTGAAGGTATCTCACGGACGTCAAACCTTCAACGTTCCTCCTCAGATTCAGACCACACATCAACTCTTTTTACTGTCTATATTCTCACCGCGTGATACCTGTGATGTATTTGTGGTTAGTTTCAATCAGCAGCTCAGTCTCTTCTGCTGAGGAGACTGTTACTGCTCACCAGGAGGATAAAGGAGGTGCAGCACAGCGATTAGGCCAGGCCATGCAGGTTACAGCATAAATCCAGGGATCCCAGAGCTCATGCAACACCAGACAGTGTGTACATGTGTGTGTGTGTCAACCTCAGACAGGTTAAGCAATCATTACATCAGAAATAAGAATGTGAGACGGATCCTTCTGTTCCTACAGCACCTCCTTCCACCTGAGACAAACTCATGACACACTTACCCGTTGTGAGTGACAAGGCACTGGCGCAGGCCCAGCTTTCTGAAGATGTCCACCACGATCTCCATGGGGGTGTGGTCAGTGACGGTGAAGGGGCTCATGTCCAGGATGGAGCGAAGCTTGAGGGGTCGAGGGCTGTCGGCAGGCAGCGTGGGTGCATGCTGGGTAAAGTACACCCTGGAGTTCAGCATAATGCCCTCCTGCTTGCGGCGAGCATTTTCTGTTGAGAGATATGGAAAGATTTCACTTTACCTCATCTTCTGAAATCTAGAGGGACACTGGGGTTCAAGTGTCTCGCTTAACAAGTCTTACCTATAGCGATAGTGATGTCTCTGCGCAGAGCAAAGCCCACCAGCCTCTGGGACTCCTTAGACACGATCACAGGGAAACCATTATAACTGGTTTCATTGATAATGCCCTGCAGCTCCTCCACAGTCAGGTCATCCTGCGTGAGCACCGCCAATGGCGGGTCGTTGCGTCGAGGCCTCATCACCTCTCTGGCCAGCGTGGTGTGCGTGAATTCCTCCTTGGAATCCAGGAAGGGGTATCCGTTCAGGCGGATGTGGGCCTCGTAGATTCCCTCCCGGCCAAATGCGTCACCCACCCATTTGCTGGTCATCACGGCAGCCATGAGGGGAACGATATACTCCAGCCCACCAGTCAGCTCGAACACGATGATGACAAGGGAGACGGTCATACGAGTCACTCCACCTACACAGGGAGGAGAGTAACATTAACATACATTTAGGCATAAAAACAACGACTCCAACTAAACAAATGTGACTTTATTTATGTATTTATTTATGTACAAATATTAAAAGAGAAGAGGCAAAACTACACATCCCTGGGTCACAGTGAAAAATCATAAGGAGAAGCGTGTAAAGTGATGATGTTGTCATTCTCGGCCTCTACAGCTTTTTATTATCACCACTCATGTGGGGCACGTCTCTAAGGTAGATTTTTAACATTCAAGGGATCCGAAATAGTTGAACTCTTCAGGAAAGAATCAGTCCTGGGCTGACTAAAATTTTGATGTGGACATTAAGCTTAGGATCATGACCTCTTCATTATTAGTAATCCAAACCTCACAGCATCATATTAGTGACCTTGTGTTAGGGATGGGATCATGTCAGATGCTCTCACAGCTTAAGATTTTTCAGTTTTGGGTGCCTTTTCCTGCCACAAGACACTATCTGTCTTAGCCCATCGACGACCCTCAACATGAACTTTTACTGAGAACAATTTCACCTCATTCTGCATTTTCCCTGTGCTAATGTGTTTACATCAGCTAATGTAGCAGCTCTGCAGCAACGACTTTAACTTCCCTAACAATTATATCGCTGGTATTTAGTCTTCTACCTTATTTTATATCCAGAGTTACAGCAGTGCTTGACATTTTTATTTTTTTAAAGAAATGCTTGAATCAGAACACGGTACATCATCTTTAGACGTCCGCTAGCTAATTCACTGCTAACCTTTAACCTCATAAATCCCCTTTTTCATGGATGCACAGACATTAAACACACACTGATTGTTTTATTGGAGAGGTTTTAACTTTCATTGGTGCCTCAGGTTTTGTTTGCTTTTGGGAACTGAAGGAGTGTTTGGACCCAGAAATGGTTAATGATCAACAAGCAGGTACAACTTAAATAGCCATAAATAGCCAACTGGGCAAATTGGCTATTTACTTTAAGACAATTACAACACCAGTTACAAAATGTTGGGATGCTGTGTAAAATATAAATAAATGCAATGATGTGAAAATCTCATAAACCCATATTTTATTCACAATAGAACATAGAAAACATATTGAATGTTTAAGCTAAGACATTTTACTATTTCATGACAAATATCAGCTCAGTTTGAATTTGATGGCAGCAACATGTCTCAAAAAAGTTGGGATGGGGACAGCAAAAAGCTAGAAAAATAAGTGGTACCATTTTGTAAGTAATTAGGTTAATTGTCGACAGGTCAGTAACATGTTTGGGTATAAAAAGAGCATCTTAGAGAGGCAGAGTTTCTCAGAAGTAAAGATGGGCAGAGGTTCAATCTAAAAAAAAAGCTGCATCTACAAATTGTGGAACAATTTCAGAACAATGTTGCTCAAAGTAAAATTGTAAAAATCTCATCATCTACAGTACATAATATCATCAACAGATTCTGAGAATCTGGAGAAATCCCTGTGCGCAAGGGACAAGGCCGAAAAATCAATACTGGATTAAAAACAGGCATGATTCTGTCATGGAAATCACTGCATGGGCTCAGGAACAGTTCCAAGATTGTCGTCTGTGAACACAGTTCATCGTGCCATCCACAAATGCAGGTTAAAGCTCCATCAAGAAGAATGCCGACTTCTTCATTTAAAACTCATTTAAAATAGACAAGACAGACAAGAATTCGACATCATTCCTCTCCCAAAAGTCCAGCAGCTGCTCTCCTCAGTTCTCAGATGTTTATAGACTGTTGTTAAAAGAAGAGGAGATGCAGCACAGTGGGAAAGATGGCCCTGTCGCAACTATTGTGTTGCTGCCATAAAATTCAAAATGAGGTAATATTTGTCTTATAATTGTGCATTCTCTCAGTTTTCTGTCTATTGTGAATAAAATGTGGGTTTATGAGATTTGCAAATCATTGCATTCTGTTTTTATTTACATTTTAAATAGTGTTCCAACTTTTTTGGAATTGGGGTTGTATTTTCTGTATCATAAGTTTTCTGAAAACATATTTAAAGAAAGTTAACGGACAAAACCTCTTCCTGAGCTGATAACCTGACAAATTGTTTTTTGTCCTGTAAATTCAATACCCTATAAAAAAAACAGTCCTGCTCAGAGAGTAGCAGCCCCTTAAAATGTTCTGATACAGCCAGATATTAAAAGAGCAGCAGAATATCTTATATAACATATCTTCATATATACTCATCACATGCCCCTCAGCACTGATAACATTAAAAGGCTTTGGCACAAACTGGTGGCAAAGCTTAACAATACCATTTTTTGCTGACTCACCCAGACAAGCTGCAGCTCCCACCATTGCGTAGAGCCCTGGAGTGATGCAGTCGGCTCCCACCTCACACCACTCTTTGAACAGGAACCAGTCGTGGTGGTAATAGGCGAGCTGCTCCATGGCGATGCCAACAATCCGTCCTGCGATCGCCCCGATAGCCATGCTGGGGATGAACAAGCCTGACGGTACCTGAGGATGAGAAACAGAAACATATTTTAGTGCTGATAAAGACATGCAAGGTAAAACATCTGCTTTATTATTAAAGAAAAAACTCTCACCTTGAGTCCAAATGTGAATATAGTCATGATGATTTTAAAGATGAGTGCCAGGCAGAGCTGCCACATGGCGGAGTAGACGCCGGGCCCTGCCGGCCGGTTGGGGTTGTCGGTGAAGGCTTTGCTGCCGTTCATCTGACTGCGGTACTCGCAGAGCTGCGAGGACTCCAGCGGGCCGCAGTCGGTGAACAACTCCTTTATCAGCTCGCTGGTGTTCTTACGCGTGTAGGGGTTTGGGAAAGCAACCACTGCAGTGATGGCCGCCACCAAGATCACCTCCAACACCGGGTACCTGCCTACAGAGCGAGACGCAGAGGGCCGTGTGAGAAGCCTTGAATGCAAATTAAACACTGTTGCAAATTAGATGACTCTTAGAAAGTTTTGTTTGTTTGCTTTAAGAAAAGACGCTTGTATGCATTTGATTTTCAGACATCAATAAGGCGAAAAAGGAGCGTTTTTAAATTTAGACACTGCATTATGGAGTCACTAAAACCATAAAAGGATATGAGAGGAGGGTACTGACTGATATAAATGATCTTTATCCCTAAAATCTGTTGGCATTTGACTTTATTCTGCTAGTAGGCCCACAGTAATCTTCCTGATAGACTTTAAATGCTCTATTGTGAGGTCATATCATACCGAAACGTGTCGACTTGCGCCGCCGGCACCAGGCGATGTTGGCTTTGATGAAGAAGGCGCCCCAGAGCCCCCCGAACACTCCCAGCAGGATGAAAGGGATGAGCTCAAACAGGTACCACGGTGTGTGGTACTCCACGTAGAACAGCACCAGGCGGCTGTTCCCAAACGGGTTAATGGAGCGCAGCACAAAGGCCGCCACCAGGGCGGCAAAGAATGAGCGCCACAAAGTCTTTAGAGGGAAATAGTAGCTCACCTGAGGGAAAAAGGAGAGGATTAGTGGATTACTAACATTGTGGTTACCATCACATTAAAACAACACCACAGAATAACTTGTTTAAGTGCTGATGCACCTCCTCCAAGCTGAAGAGAACTCCCCCGATTGGTGCTCCGAAAGCAACAGACACCCCAGCAGCTGACGCAGCAGAGAGAACCTGAGAGCACAAAACAAACGCACCTCAGCTCCCGCGACAGGCTCTTTCACACAGTCACAAACAACTAAACACAGTCGTACGTATTAAACATTTATTCCTGCTGCTGTTTCTTCTCTCTTACCTCTCGTTTCTTGGCCTCGTTCTTGCTGTATTTGGGGAAGAGGTAGGAGAAGATGTTCCCACAGCAGCAGGCCACATGGACCAGGGGGCCCTCTTTCCCCAGGCTCAGGCCCGACGCCACAGCCAGCACCAGAGTGATGGTTTTGATCATCAAGGTCCACTTACCCAGATAGCCCCGAATGATGAACCCACTCAGGATGGTCTTGATCTAAGGGAGAGGCAGAAGGTTAAACTAAAGCCAAGCAAAGAGGAAGGGTGTGTGATTCCTACTGAGGAAAGTAAGGAGTTATGAACGTGTTCAGGGTCTAAGTCAGGATCAGACTCATAAACCCTCACAGATGAAAAAACAAACCAAAAAAAGGACATAAATTCACTGAGTTGTTAGTTTAGCTGCATCTCTGCCTCATGATCTTTCCTCTAAGTCACCATCTAATACATGCAGCTTTTGGGTTCCCATGGCAACAAAACCCCTTTTTTTTGAAGCTCAGAGCGCTCACCTTAAAATAGCAGTCAAACATTTCCCATCTCCCCACTGCCCACTGAATTAACGATTTTAAAGTGCTTCAATACATTAAAAAGAGAAATCCTGAAACCCATTAAACCTCTTTCACAGAGAGTTAGAGGGATGCAAATCAATCAGAAAATGTATGCAAAAATCCCTCACGAGCTACTTCACACGCACTGAAAAAGGACATGAAAAAAAGAAAATAGCTTGTTTGGCTCATTAGTTTGACAAAAATGATGAAAAGTATTCCCGAGCTGTGCTGCTGAACAAAGACAGGGAATCTGTCTTACAAGATGAAGCTGAGGACATTTCTCATTCAAGAATTTCCTTTGAGAACATCAATTTATCACCAGAAAAGGTTCAAACAGACCACGGCTGCAGCCACAAGAAAGTTTCAGCTGTACTGGGACTTATAAAAGCGACATTTTCCTCACCTCAGGGATCCCTGAGCCGCAGGCGTACGGAGCAAACACTTTAACCAGACAAACGGCCAGGAAGGCGAAGGACAGAGCCCAGTAGATGTACATGAAGTAGTTCATGATGTATGAGCCGGGGCCCTGCAGAGAGGGAAGGAGGAAGAGAGCAAGACAAGTTAAAGAGTGAAAAAAAAAAAAACCTTCCAAACTTATATTAGAAATAACAAAAAAATTGTGTGGACGCCTGAGACCACGTCTGCCCTCTTCTCCCTTTACTATTGTCACCGTAGCTGCATTCAGTTCATAAGAAAAAAATGTAACGTTTTTGGAGGTGCTCAAAAACTACTTTTTAAATTGTTAGACTTTAGAAATAAATTTTGGACAACAGAATGTTTTTTGCACTCTTTGGGGGGGCAGATTGCTTAGAATCTGTAGCTCCTTGGTCTCACTGCAGTGAGGCGTACAGACTGCACATTTTTGGAAAATAAAGCCTGGGTTTAAATCAACAACATGCTCTCCCTTTTATGTGCCTGTGTTCCTCTACCTCAGCCTGCCCCAGTATTAGCTCAGCCCAGCTCTTCCACTGAGGACACTTGTCCCTCTCAGCGAAGGTGGTCTCATTGGACGTCCAGCAGCACTGCTCGTGGTTGAACCACAAGGCGCTCAGACACACGCCCTCCTTCAGGTCGTTCATCCAATCAGCAGCAATGTCAATCAGGCCAGCCAAAGCACCTGGCGGGAGGAGGGAACCAGGAAAAGGGGGAAAAAAAGAAAAAAAGAGGAGCAAAGAAGTGAAAGCAGACAGGAGTCGGAAAGGAGAATAACAGGGAAAAAAAAAAAAGAGAGAGAAAGATAAGTTCCTAACTACACTACCAGGCTTACTACCTGACAAAGATGTTTTCAGGGGGTATAGACATACTGTGAAAATTTAGCCCTAATTCTGAGCCAGAGAGCAGCAACACAGAGAAACATCCTCACTAAATATGAACCTAAACACACACTAAACAAATTCTGTAGCTAATCTTCACATCAGACGTCAATCAGACAATCTTCAGCATCAGATGCATAAATATTACAGCACATAAAAAAAATCAGTGACTGACTTAAACAACAAAGCTTCTTTCGGCTGCTCCTTTATCCACAGTGGGAGGATTCACATGTTTGATTTGGTCGATTTTTATGCCGGATACCCTTCCTGACACCAACCCCTCCCAGGGATTTGTCTGTCTTCCTGGTCTCTAACCAAGGGATCGTTGGCATGTAAGGCAACTGTGTTAAACAATAGAAATCCTTAATGTGACCTTTGTGGCAGACATTTTCACATCAGATGAGTCTTTGTAAACATCACAGGCTCATTAACCTTTACATGAACAAGTGCAGCCACATGTGCCATTGTGATATTTTTATCAACCTTTCATAGTTTTTTTTAACAGGAATTGGAAAGTTGTGTTTATATATTTTTTGACATTACAAGCTTTGATTTGACTGTAATTTTTGACTTGTTGGTAACTCTTCCATAAATAGGCATCTGATTTTGACAGTTACAACTTTAATGTCAGTAAAAATATATTTTAAGTGCTTCGCCATCTATAGGTTTGCTTAGATTTAGTTTAAAAGAAGCACGGAAGTAACAAAGGATGGAAAAATACCCTGATTATGGTGATTTCATTCACTGTTGTTGATCAAAGTAATACAGAGTCATCAGTTCATCTTCTTTAGTGTTAAAATGATAATTAAAACATAGCTTATCAGGTATTTTCTCTAGTATTACTGAAACAAAGAAAATGTGCTTTGTAAGAAACAGACAACGACTGTCACAGTAAGTGTCACAGATAAAGGAAAACTGCAGTAATAAAAACACTGTAAAATACAATGGGGTCATAAGTGGTTAATCATTGGTATTTTAGACCCTAAAACAGCTTGGTCACCTCAGTATTAAAGCTAAATGTGATTCTTTAATGCAGACCTTCTTTCACGGTAACAATGAACCCAATTCATTTATTTTATTTTGCCAATTTTTCCCCCTCTGTAACCTGGACCCTAGAGAGGCTTTAATAACAACTTCACTTTGACTAGCTCAGCTACAAAAAGATTTTCTGTCATTTAGTGGCCATAAAAACACACACATTGGGGATTTCAAGGCTTCGAGATCTGCCTCATGGGGCTCTGCAGGAAAGACAGTGTGCTTATAAGAGATGGGTGAGCGAGAGCACAAGACAGTGAACAAGAGAAAGACTGAGTGTGAGCTGCCTGAGGCAAAGCATGTGAGAGTCACCAGCAGGGCAGATAACAGCTGTGAGTGCTTTTGTACAGCATGTGTGTTACCTGATGCCAAGCCAGTGAGCGTCACCACCAGCCAGCCGGACCAAGCATCGTACAGGCTCTTGGTGAACTCCCATGCTGACTCCTTTTTCTTACTATTGATCTGAACACAGACAAACAGCTTAATTATAGGCGTAAATGGCTAAAAATAAAACTACTGAACTTCATTTTTATGAAATGATTCATTAGATAAACTTACAGTGACAGTAATGCAAGTAAATGAAAGGTTAAAAACTATTCTGTGACAATTCACTGCTATAAAGGCATGATTTCCACTGCTGCCTCAATAAAAGCAGTTTACTGCACCATTTCCTGCAGCACAGGTAAGATCAGGTAAATCAGGTATTCAAATAACATTCAAATCCTCAGTGATAATTTCAGGAGTCGTGCAGTAAAACACTTCTGGAGAGTGTGCTGTGGGAGTGTGTCAATATTTAGATAAAGGTGTTGGCAGAAAGCAGGACAGTTTATTGGGTATGCACACCCTTAATGCACTCTTGACCAACTGAAGGGCTGTGAAAGCTCCCAGACATCCAGCCAGTGGATGCTAAGGATGGATTAGGAATTTATCTTTTAATTTATATCTTAAAAACTGGTCGACTTGGATGCATTTTTCTTCTTTAAAAATATCAACATTAAAAAGAAAAGTTTTTGGATATTCTGTGAGTCAACTGTCATTGCATGTACATTACAGTTAGCAGATCTTAGTGGAGCGAGAAAAGACAGAAAAAAACCCTTCAAATGTAGCATTTCTGTAATAAAATGACAATAGTATTTTATGTCAGTTTATCTAAATCTAAAAATATTTTAATTTTGCAGAAATTTCCTTCCTGTGTAGGATGGAAATCACATCACTGCACAATAGCAGTACCTTCCAGCCTCCGGTTGCCTGGGTAACCTAATGTATTTACCACCCTGTCATATGTCTGTCAGCAATATCCTTCATTCTCATTGGTTATCACTTCAATTGTTCGCCTCAAAATTTGTAAAAGTTTAACTTGGGGACCTCCCACTTTGTGTTGCCAGCAGTTATTTCACCTCTAACTGATTGCAGCTGCCAAAAGCCACTGACTTTTTACAGTCTGTGGTTGCCACATTGTTGCTGGTTCCTTCCTGTGTGGACACTTTGCAAAGCCTGCCAGTGGGCTGAATATCTGATGTAATTACAACACTTCCTGTGTAGAAGAGGATTTTCTTGCTGAACCTCGCAAATATGAAAGTGAACTGGAAAATGGTGACGAGTCACACTGGTATCTGTTAAGTGCTGTGGATTAATGTGAATCACTTGACACAAAATAAACATGGGAAATACACTGTCTGTATTTTGTTCACTTCAGGCCTCAGTGAACTTCGCACTAACTACCTGTTGCATCTTTTAACAACGTCTGAATCCCCCGTGTGACAGCAGACTCTGGGAGGAGGCTCGATCTATGACAGTTTTTGTCATTTAAATACAGACTGGTTAGGTGCAATAAGATATAAAAGCAACCAGGGTTTGAATTTTTTATTTTTTTTGCATTCTCTGTCACTTTGTGGAAGCTTTTCATTTACATTTGTTTTGAAGACACTTTTGCTCAAAGCTGAATAGTTTAGATTTTTTAAGCTAGTTTGCCCTCGGTGTCCTCACCTTCCGGTGTCTCTCGCGGTCCTTGCATTTCTCACGGACCCAGTCGATAGTGTGGAAGTCGTCGTAGGTCCCCACACCGGGGATGGGCTCCTCTAGGAAGTCCAAGAGGTGAGTGGAACTACTGGGAGCCCCGCCCCCGTTCGACATGGCGTAGTTAGATCCTGAAGAGAAAACAGAGCACGAGTGTAAGAGTTTGCTAAATTCACAGTCCAATTGTATTATAAAAGAAGCCTGATGAGATTCAACACATCTTCCAAAGAGAAAAAAAAACAACAACAAATATCTGAATTTTTTTCACATTGTATAAAACCAGAAGGAAAACAATCTGCACTCTTGATGGGAACCTCATGTACGTCTTTGCAATGTGAATATGTAGAAAGCATCAAATACAGTATTGTTATTGTATTGTTCTCAAAGAGTGTCTGATCAGGCTGCAATATTACATCTTTCCCCATTATAAAGTACATTTATAGTGGACAAAATTATTCATTTCTTCTTCAGTCTGATGAGTTTGTAAACCAGAGTTCTGGTTTTAAGTAGCGCACAAACAGTAGTGACATTTAAATAAATCACCCTCCTGCTACTTATTGCCTGATGTAATATGTAGCTCAGGTATTTGTTTGGCTCACTGGGTTAAATGTGCGTTTGGTATGTGAAACCCAAGACAAAGCTCAGAAAAATATTCTGTTAAATCAAAGAAAGACCATTTTTGATTTAATATTTTGGCTGTTTGTACTTCTGATTCTTACATATAATCCTGAAAAAAGACAAAAAGAGATCCATCACAGCGTTGCCTCGGCTGGACTCGCATTAGACATACACCTCCTCGATAATTGAGCCCCATCAAAAGCACTGCAGAGATCGCAGCACAGCAGTCACTGAGATTTAATGAGACTGCTGGAAACACTGCAGTCCATCACCTGATGTGGAACAAAACCGATAATTATAAGTGCTTGCCTGTACAAACTAGTCTATTCACATCTAAAAATTAAAGTAAATTACATTTTAAATATAATTATATATGTGTGGCTTTTCTTTGGATTGTCAAATCTCCTCCCTTTAAGTGTAAAAGCTAATTTGAATTGTGCTGCATTGGTCTATAGGCTGCAGGACCATGTGACTGCCTTAAGGCCAAATAACCACTTATAGCTTGTAAGTAATGACTTCAACATGACTAGGATTAGTATCAGGAAATATTAACGAATGATAAGCGAAACAGCAGCAAACATTGTTCGCTGCCCTTTCAAAGATGAGCTGACAGTCTCATTCTGTGCAATGACTTCGCTCATTATTATTTGAGATGAGATGCCGGGAGTCACTGGTTAGGTCTGATCTGCTCTGGCAGGACAGACATGCTCAGTATGAAAAGTGAACATGAAGACATACTGAGTCATCTGCACACACATGCACACCAACAGAGCGAGCAGAGAGGCTGATTCTCTGCTTCTTATCTGGGAAGCATCACAGGCTTTGCATGGCTGCCACTTCTCTTTGCCGCCTGAGCCGACGGCGTGATGAGAAATTACCTTTGATGTACAACAGCAACCTCTGGGAAAATAAAAAATTCCACCACATCATCCTTATAATGCAGCAAGTTAGTTAAGAGGGCTATTTAATAACTTTAAAATACACCACAGTAAGTTTAACCTGGGACAAAGCCTGTGTGAGAAATGAGAGAAAATCCATCCTCTGACATTCGAAACTGTCAGCAAATCGAGCACAAGCCTCCTACTTCTGAAGGCACAAATATTCATCTGCAAAACAAAGGCAGCACTGTGCCCAAAAATGAGATAACATGACAAAGAACACAAAAGTATGGCCTGCAAGTCCAACAAGTATAGCTTGTTTATTGTAAATTCAACAATATAAGATTACTGAACAAATAAGAACATGGGTGTGATTACTGTGTGTGTTAAAACTGACCTCGCCAAAAGAGACCATAAGACGGCTCACAAGCTGCTGCTTAGACTACAAGTCCTACCTGAACCAGCTGATAACGACTGGGACAAAAAAATACAAAGTTGGAAAATGTTTTTATTTCACAGTGTCGTTAACAGGAGAACACTTAAACCAGCAGATCTTTAGTAACAATACTTTAAATACTTAGATGTTCTCTTAGCTTATCTTAGCACTCAGGAAGAGGAGTAACACACGGAAATGCAAGATAGTTATCTTCAGAAACTCACTCACAGGAAGTAACAAGGGTGCATCTGAATGCAATAATACTTTCTAATATCTAATATTGAGACAACTTTAAAATCAATGAGACTGTTTTATAAACAAGTCATAGGATGTCTGAATAGGAAACCAGAGCAGTGTCAGCACACTGTGATAGTGTTCTGTTTGAAACCCTAATCTTGGACTCAGAGGTTCATCTTGTCTTTAAAATAGATCCTCCTTTTTTTATTAAAGTTTGTTAAGGAATGGAAACGAGCTCCCTGAAAGATTGAAAACATGCACAGATTTACACATTTTTATGTCATGACAAACAAAAAAAATGCCAATTCTAAGAAACCAGACTTGTCATGATTCATTAGATGCACAGTCACCCTGGTTTAAATATTCTGTGTGTGAACACATGAAGGAAAACAGCAGCCTTTGGGGCTGTAAAAATGAAGCCAACATGGAAGTATTTAAAAAAAACTGCAGTTCCTCTCATGGCCACTTGAGGCCATCTCCAAAAGCAAGTCAATCCCCATAGAGTTTTACATTAAAATGCCCAAATTTACAGCAGAAATAATCATGTTTACAGCGTGTTACAGAAAACTGTTTTGGCCTCTATGGATAGTTTCCACCTTCATAACAACTGTAGAGTGGTTGATTTTTTTCATAACTAACTTGTTTGGATTTGGTTAAGGTTTAAAGTTGGAGAGTGGCTGCATCAACTTGCAGCTCTTTCAGATTACGTCTGCTAATCTCAATGAGCTGCAAGTTGATGCATCTTACCAATCGAGCGTCCTAGTTGTAACTGCTGACTTTTCCCTAATTTAAGATACCGCAGTCGTTTCTGTTTGCAGAGAGGCATTTTCAACCACCATTACCGTGCTGCTGTGTAGTCCTCCAAAATCCCAACTGCATGGTCCTCGCCGTGGATGATGCTGTGCATTGTTCGAATAATGATTCTGCTCTTTGTACGTTATAACTTCGCTCTTCTCCACCACTGGCAGATGGACCAACAACAGCACAAGCAAGAGTGGCCCACAGACAGATTGTACCACATATTTTGGACACTGCCCCATTGGACAACAGACGCTCTCTGCAGGTAGACGGCAGTCCCAAGCTACTCACAGACATACTAACGCGCAAACACCGGTGAACTATGACTTCCCCATTAGTACGCCACACTTTCACCCAAAAAACACCAACTGTCTGTAACTTTAAGGCGTAAGTACAGATTCCAGAAAACAATGGCTTTTATATACAGTCTATGAATTGAAGGTTTTACAATATATATGCGTTAGTGGGTGGAAGTGGAGCTGCGGGGTTCTTAGCCTACTTATATATACTTGAGTATTTTACTTGTATCTTTTAATACGGTGTCCACCTGCCTAGAAGGAAATTAGCTAGAAGGCAGTTCTGAAAAGAAGCAGCTTTGAGTAGAAAACAGGTTGCTGATGCCACCCTGCATTGTTTTAAATAAAAATATTTCATTATATTGTACCAATAACAGAGAAAGGTATAACTACAGGATGTGGGTGACAATAACGCCAGTCAAAAGATACAACAGGGTAAATCTCATGGTCTTCAGTACATCAAACACATTAATTTGAGGCAGCACAATAAAACTCCTCTCTGCATTTTTAATATCTTGTGCAACTGAGAAAGAGTGGGGCTTATCAAACAAAGGTTTGTTCATTGCTGTGACCTTCACTTAACATAAAATGCCTTAAGTGGTTGTGACCAAGGCTATAAAACAGATCATAAAACACATCCACATGCTTTCCTGTGCATTCCTACACGGCCACATCACTAACTACTACTGTAGTGGGATAAAGTCAAAATCTTTCTGAGACATTAGTCCAGAGTAAAGCTCAATTCCCAAAAACCTGACTGTAGGCCGTAACAAGCAGCTCTTTCAAAGTCTCTATTAGCTCATATCGCTCCCTTTGAGGTTTGACAGGATGTAAGAGAGGAAGAAGCAGGGATGAAATGGCTCCTAATTAGCCACTGCCTATCCCGTCCGGTGAAGAGTAAGGAGTAGTGACTGTGTAAGATATTACTGCAGCTGCTGTGGAGTCAGTAGCAGTAAGGAGATGCTGATTGTATCAGTCTCCATTTTGATTTTAGAGTGACGGTTACAGTCTGGGGATAGATTGGCTGAGTGAAGGGGAGTTGGGATGGTGACTCAGTTGTTGACGTATTAACAGTAGCCTGATATGTTTGCTTTGAACTTGTCAATGAACCAGACCTCAACAAATAAAAAAAAAAGGTAGAAATATGGGGGTGTGACCAAAGTTCCTGTTTATGTATCAAGTTTCCTTTGAGTCATCAAGGTTACATATGCATAGTAACCACAAAGGAGTGACAAAAAATACCCACAATCCTTCTATCATTTGGCTGCTTTCAGTTTACTGAGAACAAATTTTAATTGCCGTCTTTGTTTTGATGCTGCTCTGCCACCACAAGTTCGACACCCTGTTGCTATAACAACCTCTCCTGACAGCTCTACAGCATGCGCATTTTAGCTGACATTACATCTACATCAAGATAATGTATTCAAATTTCAAACTCATATTCTTGGAAGATCAAGCTCTGGAAAACCACCTTCGATGGCACAGTTCCCCGTTTGCTTCTCATCCCTCTTTCCTCTTTTTTAATTTTTATTTTAGAATAACTTAAGGTTATCTTCACCTACCTCTTGTATCCTCAGCTCTATGTGTGGGGGAGAGGAATACACAGTGAATCCCTGATCGACCGGCCAGGGACTGTGATCGTACATACAGATTCACAAAAAACGTAACAACAAACCTAATCAGACACTTAAATCACCTTTACCCAGCTGAACATGGACATTTTAGCAGAGCCAGCCGCAAGACAGCAGCCTCGGTATAAGCAACGGGTCAAAGCAGTTATGAGGGTAAATGGCTTCATTTCAGCGAATTATTTGTTACATATTGTTTTACATTGTTTAGAAACAATGTTAAGCTGCTTTAAATATAAAAGAATAACTCATAGTCCATTCCTCTGAGTCAGGAATACCACTTATTACTGTAACCTGTGTGTGGTATTGAACAATACCTAAAGCCAAGGTTTGACGTATCGATATTGGGACTTAAAATCTCTGAAATCTCATCTCAGTAAACCTTTATATATGAAAATCTACTAGCTACAAACTTAACATTGAGTCATTTCATATCAATCACTGACATTTTAAAAGTTTACAAGGTAAAATTATGTTACAGCTAAACTTAATATTTTATTTTTATAGCTAGCACAGGAATTATGATGATTGTTATTTTGTTGTCGTTTTATTTTTTCAATGTGCATGCTGAACTGAAGCTTGGATATCTATTATTAAAAAATAAATAAATCATAATTGAAGTATCTGTCAGAAAAATTTTTTTTTAGATATTTTCTCCAAATCCTTCAGCCCTAGTGTTTTCCAATAATTGAAAAAATTATTATCATGGTACCTCTGTAGATGATTCACGGTCTGACTCATGAGAAGAGTGGAAAAAAAAACAGCAATATTGACTAGGAAAAAAAGACCTCATTACTCAGTCAATACCAGGGTAAAGGCTGACCACAATCAAACAGTACGGTCAGAGAAATGTCAAACCTTTGACTAGTTTCATACCGCAGGCTAATGTGACCCTATTTATTTATTTATTTATTTATTTATTTATGTGTGTGTGTGTGTGTGTGTGTGTGTGTGTGTGTGTGTAACTCAGATCTGTGTGTTAATGACAACATGAACAACACATATTACACAGAATCTAATCATTTCACTTCTAATTTAGGCCACTTTCATAAGCGGTCCTAAATCGAGTCTACAGTACTTGCTTGACTGAGTGTCTTGCCGTGAGAGTCGTGTAGTGAAGTGCTGATGGATGTAGTTAAAAATAGTCCATCACATCCTAAAAATTTTGGATGAACTCTGTTTCAGTGAAGTCATTTACGTCACAACCCAAACCTTCCATACAGAAATGGCAGCCGCTGCTCTACAACAAACCCTAGGCTGGCTCCATTTATCTTGGCTCTCTTTGTCATCTGCACACACATTTGCAGGCTTCTACAGCATATCGACATAACTGACACTGTAAATGCTGACTTCACTGGCCTCCATGTTTACTTCAGTGCACGATGCGTTGCTATTGTTCCTTTGCTGACGTGTCAGCTCACCCTGGAATCTGATATTGGCCGCATTTATAAAAGTCAAACAAAAAAGAGAAAACTGAATGCTTTATGATAGATATAAACTGCTAATGGATATTTTTCTATTACAATTTTCTGGTTTGATAATCACTGCCAACAACACAGCAGTGTCAGCCTATGAATACGACAGAGAATAAAGACAAGACTGCACTGCAGAACAAATGTGGCCCAATTAAGACGGGAAATGTTTCAACTTCTAGTGAGAAAACAGCAGATTTCACTGATGGAATAAACCACTCGAGCCCCTCCTGATGATGCTGCACCATCAGGCACACATTAGTCTCATCGCAGGCGTGGATGGTGACGCCACGGGAAAACAGAAACCAGAGGGGACTGCATGCGTGCACGCTGCCAGCATCGTGCTTCGACGGTTCAGCAGCCACGCAGACAAAAG
>VUQS01001888.1:0-13771 GCA_015108495.1 Heterochromis multidens | reverse complement strand
CGGCTATAAAAAAAAAAAAAAAAAAAAAGGAGGCTTCAGTTTCGTTCCCCTGTGCATCAGGGCGGTGACGCTGCGATTCTGCCTCGGGGGCAGAACGCCACCTCAGTGTGCGCACAGTCTTGCTGACAGTGGAGAACACCATTCCTCTAAATGAACAGACAGACTTCCTGTGGAACCATCACCAATGAAGTGAGAAGTGACTATCACTGCTAGCTGAGAGGTTTCTGTTTACCATACTTCACTCTAACAACTCTACTACGGTTGAGTAATGCAAAGAGAGGTTGAGAGGCAGCTGGGGCAGTAGAGCTAGACTTCTCAGACATCATGTGATCATAAATGACCCCAATAACCCAATTAGAGCCTGAAGAGCTCTCCTGCTGACAGACACCAGCATGCTGGCCACACTGGTGGAGTCCCTGGAGTACCATGAACCAGGCTGACAGAAAAATGGATCAAAGTCCAAAAGGCCGTGTTTACATACTGTATGCCAGGTTGAGACAAGGCCACAGTGTTCCAGGTCAACGACCACAAGATGATCGACTTACTATAAATTTGTTTTGCAGTATCTGTAGTCCACACACTACACTGTGTGCCCGGTTTCACCTTCAATTCAAACTTATCAGCACTGCAGTTTGTGTGCTTTTGACCATAAAATTCCCAAAAATTCCAGAGTAACACTATTAAACTGTTAAAAACAGAGACATGTGCTGACTGAAGTGTAAATGTAGGAGGCAGCTGTTGCCTCCTAAGCTTACGAGGAGTGTTTTGTCCCTGCTTGCTCACCATAAAAATAAAAATCTAACAAGGCCTGGAGGAACCAAGTCTTGACTCCCTGAACGCCACACTGGAAAGACAAAGACAGAGCGCAGGACTTGTCACAAAAACAAATGACAGCCTGGCAACGATTGATGTGATGAGAGGTGACATCCTGAATCTTGCCAACAGGTGTCCTCACACTCACTGCAAGAAGGCAGTGAAAGGCTTCAAAGACACACAGCAGCTCACTTGTGCATAACCAGAAGCTTCTGCAGAACGTCTGTGCAGAAATTAAAATGGATGCCTGTGATGTTCTCAGGCCCAAGCTCAAGTCTTCACACTAAATCCACCCTCTCTTTATCTCATTATCTTTGGCTGACGTGCACACACTGCCGGTTAATCATCAGCAGGAGAGGCCAGAGCTGGAATGTGCCTGTCAGATAGCTCGCTGTTGGAAGAAATGGCAGCTTCTAGTCCGTAAAGCAGAGGCGGCAGCGTTTTCTCCACCTGCACCACGTCTGCCATGACATATGGTTACATGCACTCAAGTGTACAAGGAGGAGGAGGTCGGCCTCTGCCATCGCAGCAGCGTTAGAAAAGGAGGGAATCAAGAGGGAAGGGAGGGGGGGAAAGGGAAGAGGGGACGTGTCGTACCTCTTCTAGGGATCTCCTGCAGGGGGATGGTGTCCCCTCCCCCGTCGTAGGGCAAATAGGGGTCGGCCGCCACGTCCTCCTCCTCCATGTTGACAGTTAAGATGAGACTAAGCTAAACTGTGCTCGGTTTCATTAGGCTTTGCTCACTGCGTGTGCCATTCTGCTGCCGCCACTGCCATGTTTACCAGAGGAAGACAAGTGGGGCTGTGTGAGTGAGAGAGAGAGTGTGTGTGTGTGTGTGTGTGAGCGCACAGTCCTCACTCCCTCCCCTTCCTTTTCTTCCTCGCTCGCTACCCACTGCAGCAGCTGACTGTTAGAGCTGATGATGTCATCATACACAGGGAAAGACGATCACACCAGGCCAGTCGGCCCTGCCTGCTTCAGTTGCTAAGGGAGATCAGTGAGCCCTGCCTCTATGGAAGAAACCATAGTGCCGGGTCAGAGGGGTGTGCGTGTGTGTGTTAGAGGTGGTAGAGTTGGTGAGCTCCAACATGGAAAATTCCACTCTAAGCACTGCAGTAAGGAGGATAAAAGAAAGTTTTAAGACTGATGTGCATCCTTTCAGGTAAATAAATCACCACTAGATCTGAACAATCCCCCTTATGGAGGACTAAAACTGCCAAAAATCAAAAACACATAATGACTCCATCAATAATATGACGTTAAATGACCCAAAAATTTGATTAAAAATAAAAAAAATATATAGACTTTAAATAATTTGCAACATGTATTTCAGTTATTTTCTGTGTTTATTTATCTAAAGATTTATACTGGGCTTTTTGCTTTTATTAGACAGTGACGGTGAAGAGGTCAGGCAAGTGGCCTGGTGGGGAATCGAACCCTCAGCAGTGAGGACAAAGGCTTCAGTGCACCCCAAGAAAATACAGAAATAATTTTGTCTGGGAGCAAAGTGCAAATTTGGAAAAAAAAATTCAACGAGAAAATAATAAATCTATGCACTATTTAATAAATACATTACATAATAAATAAAGTTTGAAATTAAAATATAAAATTTAATGGAAAACTAAGAAAATAGACAAAATAATACAAAGGCAAATAAAAAAAGGGAAATTAAAACAGGAAAATCAACTTAGATCATTTCTAATAAATTAATTATTATTTTCAACAAAACATTTAAGGCCCTAATGGCATATCAACTTATTTTTTTAGTTTAAGTATTTAATTTAATTTTGACTTTGGGCGTTTTGGTCTTTTGTCATTCACAGGTCTTTGTAAATGTAATTCTGACATTAGATTAATTCAGTCACATGTAGCTTTTTTAAAACTATTACAATTATTTTTAATTATGGTAGAATAATTTTATCTTAAACACAGTAAAAACTTACATCCAATGAGCTAAATGCAGTTATTCTGTATATATGTACAGATATTAAATGCGCTACAGATACAGAGAGCGCTAATATATGACTAAGCATCAGACTCATGAGTATCCACTTATTAAGTCTGACACCAGACAGACAAACACTCCTTCAAATCCCAAAGGCAATCAAGCACCGCGACACCATTAAGAGTTAAAAAGACTTCCGGTATAACTGTGGACGTAAACAAAGACAGAAAACTAAATGATAGCAACAGCAATGTTTTTTGAAGGTTAGTGAAATTGCTACCTCGTGGGTAGCAGATATATGGCTAAAGACGTAGGATGAGGATTAGACGGCTCTCAGTAAACACACATGTTGACAAATATTCCATCATATAGCAGAAAGAAGACTCTGAAAAAAGATAAAACATCAGCCAAGAGATGAGCTCATCCACAACACAAGGTCAGTCATTAATATGCTGCTGTGTGGTTTGGGTTACTCACTATGACAAAGTCCTGATCCTAAGCTTAGTATCCACACTTAAATCTTAGTCGCCCCCAGACTGACTCTTTTCTGAAGTGTTACAATATTTGGTGTCCGTGACACAGTGAAGTTATAAAACTTCCCTTAAAGATGTGCCATGCATGAATAGCTGTGGAAGCCAAAACTCGTGTCTATCCAGACAACTAAGGGGCAAAGCACTGCAGCACTTTAAAAAGACTAGAGCCTCAGCCAGCACAGTAGGCGCTTTATTATGTCATCATTTAACAAGTGGATAGGCACAAAGTGTTAAGTTAGGGTGGAAATGGTACAGGAGAAAATCAATTTTAAACGGGTCCATCTCTGCTTACATCCAAAAATGATACAGAAGAAAACTTTCCACACTGAAATCTCTTAGTTCATGGATGGAAAGAAAGCTTCACAACAGCAGAAATCAATAGTCACCAGTGTGCTGCCTTGTCTTTAGCACGCAACAAGAAAATGAAACACTTACAGGGGCTGTAAAAGAAACTGAAGCAAGAAGAAACAAGAAGAAAGTATCACCCATGTCAGAACTGTAGGGACAGTGAAAAAAACACCACAATAAAAACACATCCTACAACTTATAATGCAATATAACTGGATCAATGGCCCCAAACGATTTCACAGGTCAAAGCCAAAAAGAATCACTGTGTTTCAAAGATGTTCTGCAAACTTGATGTAATCATGTGTTATTACATGAAACAGAAAGCAGAGTCAGTTCCCTCTTTTGGAGTACACAGGCTTAATGTGCAATTCTAGGATTTCACAAGTTGTTTTCTTATTACTGCACCATAAAAATCAAGCTCATCATAACCCGGCTTTTACCTCATGGGCCTTACCTTTTGTCAAGGTTCTCGCTGTTCGGCAGTGGCACAGGTGATATCAGCCATAGTTTGTTACCTCACTCCTTACAAAAGTCCCAGTCAGCACTTCAAGGCAGCAAAACCACAACATCAAGTTTCTCAGGTTTCAATAAAATCTGCTTCAGTGGTGCCGTTTGTGTCCTCTATACTTCTAACCCAACAACAAGTTTGACTCCAAAACTCCATGGGACTACTGAGTGATCCGGCTCCTTGGTCACACTGCAATCTTAGCTCAGAGGACGGCTTTACGGGGTTTTCTATGAACCCACCCCTCACGTAAAAATAGCACACAGGCTGAGGCAGACACAGGCACCACACCAACTTCAAGGAAAGGCATTCATCCAGAGATTTCCTTCGCTCACACTGGCCAGCAGCCAGACTGGTTCATGGGAATGTTGTTCCACGTCTATCACACACAAAGCATGAATAATGAGTCAGGTAGGCGGAGCCCAGACCTGTAGTAACGTGCTGCATTACAATATGGTCAAAAATATTAAAAAAGGAATGCAAACCACTTATTAGCTGTAAATTATTATTATTTATTAAAGATTTCTTAAAGGGAGGAAAAGGCTCTCCCTGGATCCACAACACAAGGTTAGTCTATCACGTCATTCTGTTTGTAGCAGCAGCAAGAACACCAAAGACGAAAGCTTAAGTTTAATTTATGCTTTCAACTTTTCACCACCTTCATTGTACAAGAACAGAGGCTGAGGACACAGAAATGTAAGCAAATCCCTCTTATATAAACACACAGTACCTGAAACACACCCTCTGCACATAAAGAGACACAGCAAAGACAAAACTCCCAAAATCACCTTCAACATTTCTACAAAGGCTGAATCTCAGTGCCTTCAGCCCCATGTGCCATCTCTGTACACACCAACCAAAATCTAACAAGAAAAGAAGACACAGAAATGTTAAATACTGTAAAATGTTACACTCAGTATGTATTTCGGTGACTGTTTGTTAAATAACATGAGATGTGGATAAAGACTGATTATAATACTATCAGCCCATATCTCCTAAATATCATTCCTAGTATCTGCATCAAAAATCAAGTACTGGGCTATTTTACCAAAGCTAATATCCTAATATATAAGAAACATGTTCATAATTTTATACTAATAAGCAAAAAGGTGTTGCTCCAGGACCATCACTGCAACTAACCAATCACGTGAACATAAACAGCAGTAAAACTGTAAAATTTGTAATCTATACAGCCACTGTTGTGTATTTGTGACTTCTTAAATAAGTCTCACACAGAATACTGACCGGGCTCTCTCAATGAACGTGCTGCTGCATCTTCACACTCTGCACCACTGCACATAAATATGCTGTGCGTGTTGTTATTGTCTATGTCATATTGCTACTGTGTGTTTGTCTGTTCTGTTAAGTACATTGAGAGCAAAGATAATCCTGTCTCTGAGGTCTACAGACAATTCCTTGGACTTCATCACCTGGTTTGTGCTCTCACATATACTGTCAACTATGGGACCTTATATAGACAGGTGTGTAGCTTTCCAAATCATGTCCAACCAACTGAATTTACCACAGGTGGACTATTGTGTGTAGAATTTTGAGGTGAAAAATGAACTGAATCCATTTTGGAATAAGGCTGTAACATGATAAAATGTGGAACAAGTGAAGCGCTGTGAATACTTTCCGGATGCACTGTAAGTGTGCCATTATCATTTTCAGACAAAGCAGACTTGTTATTTTAATAACAAAAAACATAAAAGAAAAGCAGTTGTCAGTCAGAGTTTGTTTAGGTTTAGGCAAAAAATAAACTACATGGTACAGCACAGTGGTGCTGTGGTTGGCACTGTTGTTGCTCACAGCAAGAAGGCCCTGGGTTTGAAACCACTGGTTCTCGCCGGGTATTCGGCTTCCTCCCACAATCCAAAAACATGCTTGTTAGGTTAGCTGGTGACTCTAAATTGGCCATAGGTGTGAGTGGTTGTCCATCTCTCAGACGACCTGACACCTGGGACAGGCTCTAATCCTCCCGCGACCCTAAACTGAATAATTCAAGGATGGACGTATAAACTATGTGGTTATTTTTAGGACAAGATCATGGTTTGTATTAAAATAGGTCCTTACATAACATACTAACATGCATTTCCGGTTTCCACAGAAAAGCACTGCAGGTAAACTTCTCCCATGTGCAGTCTTTTGAAACTATGACATCATGTAAATGTGACTGGTTAGTTCCAGTAACAATTGTTTGGTATTGTTTCGGATAACAAACAATACCAACATGGCGATATCAGGTTGTGCAATAGTCATGACACATGTTTGCATGCTAAGTAAACCTACCTGCAGATATAAATCATGCTTCAAGCTCAAAGTTGCAGTAGTTCAACAATGTTAGCATTCAGTTGAAAACATAACTTAGCTGTACAGCTGGCAAAGCAGAGGACAAACCTTTTTACTGATGCCTTCGCTGCTCTCCTACTGCCAGAAAGTTTAAGATCCTGTCGGGAGACTTTTTTAATCCAGCCAAACTTGATTTACTAATTTGTAATGAGCCAGACTGTGACTGTTCTCTATACAGTCTCACTCCTGTGTGGTTGCCTATGCAGTTAAAAGTCATGTGTGTCTCTCCTCTGAGAAGCCTGGTCGCCCTCAGTTCACTGTTTAATAATGAATATGTTCAGTCAAGACTCAAAAGGTTGTTATGCCACTGCTATGCTTCACTTTACTACAGGGAAACTCCCCCTGTGAAACCTGTCAAAGTAAAAAACCTTAGACGGTGTCTTAGAGTAAATGTGTTCGGTCAGTTGCAAGTACTAGTGGTTACTTTTAGGCACAAATACTGTGAAAAGATTTAGAGCCACAAGATGGTTTGGCATGAGAAGGAAAAGTACCGGAGATGCACGGCTGCACTATTCAGTATCCAAGAATAGCTTCAATCACCAGAACCACAGAAAAGAAAGATGACAGAAAAGTAAGTGCCAGGATTCGTATCAAGCTTCTGCTTCAGGCTTTCAAAAAACAGTGTGCACTCATATTATTGTTGTGTACTGTATCTTCATTTTAAGCCATCTGCAATCCAAGAAATGAATCAAATAGAAGCAGTTGATCCTAATTATCCTTTTATCACAGAGAGAAAATAACTTCTCTGCTAAACAAACACTCAAAACAGGGTTTAAACTGAATGCAGTGCCTTTATCCCTTCCATAAACACATTAGTTTGCCAACATCAGTCTTCATTCTGCATTCAAAGAGAGACACTGCTTCAGTGCAGAGGCATTCTGACTAAACACAAGCTGTTCATATTTGGAGAGCCGAGCTCGGCCAACACCTCTGACACAATCCTCAGCACGACGTGCACTCTTTGTTTGATCAGCTGCGAGTCAGAAACGAGACGAGTCAGCATATTTACTCAGACGAGGAAGAGAAAACAGGAAGCAGCAGATCGGGTGCTGATGGGGAAGATAAGCCAGTTGGAGTACCACTGAGACGCTGAATGAATGAGAAACAGGTGACTGCGTTGAAAAATGATAGGCACGACGGGAATTGTGAAATGTGGCAGCCTGGCAGTCACAAGCATGGGAGAGATCACTTCCAGCACTCTCTGTGAATGAAGTAATGATTGTAACTTTTGATCCAACTTGGCAAAACAGATCAGACCAACTCACTCTGCCACATGACTGTATTATGACTACCACCACACAAGTTTTACTTGACAGGAAAATCTGCATGACCCAGGAGACGAGAGGAGGAAGAGAAAGTGCAAAAGTGGTAATGACAACACGCCATAAGGCACACATCAGGAAACAAGAACATTCAAGAGGTAATTAGGTCAAAATGATCGAGGGAAACAGCACAGCAAAATAAACAGAATGTTAAAAGAGGCCAAACTTTAAAACCATGCAAAGTCTAAGAGCAACAGAGCAACAATTATAACAAGTAAGAGGTGCACAGACAGCAAACAAATTGAACAAAGGCAGAAAAAACTAAATGGAGCCCTAAAAAGCCTTACAAATGGTTAGAAAACAACTCATTAATTCACTTTTAATTGGATAATATTAAAAAGGAATTGATAATTAGTTACTTACAATGCCTCTTTTACATATTAAAAAATATGTTTATTATTAGCTGCGTTGTATTTAATTTAATTTGATTAAAATCTTATCGTATTTGATAAAGACAGTTCCTGAGATGATTACGTTTATGGATAAAAACAGGAAGACGTGGTTAAAAAAATTCTAGAAAGTGGATGAGAGTTGATTATTTTGTCACAGCTGTGCCAGTTCAGACTTTTTTAACCATTTGTGAGCCTTAAAAGTATAAATAGGAGTAGGACAATGATGCTAGGTGGATGGTTTGGGAGAAAGTTTTTCCAGGGTTTGACAGCATGTAGAAGAGGGCATGGAGAACAGCCGATGATGATGATGGAGATGGAGGGGGGAGGTACAAGACAGAAGCACACATGAGCATCAGCAATGAGATGACTCACAACCAGAGACCAACAGAGAACCGTAAGATAACGATGATGGGGAACCTCACTGAGAGTTCAAGGAAAGGAGGGTCGGGGTTCATCAAAAGAAGCTCAAGATGTCCAGATTTAGACCAATCAAAGCACCGGGGGAAGAATCTCCCATACTCCCTACCTGGGGAGGCAGCATCCCCATCCAGCAGGTTGTCGTCTTCGGTGGTGTGGAAGTCCATGATGACGCCGGCTCCATCCAGCAGCTCCTCGTCGCTGCTGGCGCTGGCGATGCTGTTGTAGCTGTTCCTGCAGTAGCCTCTGTGGTACAGCTGCTCCGACTCCATTTAGCAACACGCCGGTACCCTGGGTGATAAGGAGGGAGGAGGGAAGGAGGGGAGTGGTGGAGTTATACATATTGTGTTGTGAGGAGGCTGGATTATAGAGTCTACAAGATGAAGTGAGTCTATGAGGGGCACAGGTGAGTAGGGTAATTTGTTAGTGTGCATACAGAGTCGCAGGTAAATAGCAAAGATAGACAGGTACAACAAACACATCCAGGCACTGAAGCTGGTTATCAAATCAGCTTAGAGTTTAGCACAAATAAGAAGAAGGGGGAAGAAAAAAAAACACAGCTTACAATACAATTCATTTATCCATTACATTTTTATCCAGGATGAAGCAACCAATACATTCACTAAAGAACCTAAAAGAGCAAAAGCAAGTGATAAATGCCAGCAAAGTCTGTACAGAAAATATGTGCTTACATTAGACTGTTGGGTCGGGAATCATGGAGTAAGAATACGATAATATCACAGTAAAGGCGGCATCACGATACAGCAAACCTGTGATGCTTGATACAATACACTCATCTACATCACGATAATTGACAATAATTAACATCACATCAATCACTGGCTGGTAGGGAAAAATGTATATTCCCCGACTGGTTGGCAGCTGTTCCTGGAGGTCGCTGGCTCTTGGTGGATGAAGTTACTTGCAAAGAAGGTGCTGCACCAAAAACCCCCTAGTGACCACTTTGGTTGATAGGAGATTACCACAACTGCCTGTAGTTTTTCATGTTTGGCTGCAAATACTCGCTAACTACTGGTCGAGCTGTAGCAAAACTTGAAAAAGTGCGACGCAAACCATATTTGGAGAAGGTTCGCCTTCAAAGTAAAAGTTGCACCTTTTGAAATATGTTGGCTGCAGTGCTGAGGTGCAACTTTTACTTTGACGATGACCTTTCTCCATTTCCGGTTTGTATTGCACTTCTCACAGTTTCACGACAGCTTAGAGAGCAGCTGGACAGTGTTTGTAGACAAGTCTGTCACTACGACCGCAGCAAAATGCCAGCGACCAAAGCAATCACAAGGAGGTTTTTGCCAACCAGTTGGGGAATATAAGTTTTTCCCTAGCGACAGGTGGTTGCCACGGGGTCACCAACTGGTCTGTCTGTGACTGGGGGTCGCAACCGGTCGGGGAATACTCATCGTTCCCTCATGATCGGTGGCTGCCAGATGGTTGCAGACTGGTCTCTAGTCCTGTGTGACTGGGGGCTTATGTAAGTGATCCTAAGTTGTCGCCATGATTGTCACACATCCAAAATGGTGGACAAGTTAACGTCATGTGTCTGCAAAATGTCAATATTCCAACAGGGACATTTTATCCCACCCCAAACACAGAAGATTTTATCCTCTCTCTTTTTCATGGACAAATTTTTACTTTTAACATTGACATTATCTCCATCTCTCTTATTTGAATAATATAAATAACATACTAACAAAATACAACGTATCACAGTATAATAAAGATATTATACTATAAAATCTGTTGGCGTTTTGCAGAGTGTGCCTTTGGTATGATAAAAATCCAACATGTCATTCATCTACAACCTTCAATTTCTTTCTGTGTGAGACGAGATGGATGAGACACATCCATTAAGCTGAAAGATGAATGCAGACTGACAGGGGGTAATAAGAAGAGAAAAATGCATGATGATGATGATGATGATGACGATGATGATCAGCCAGATGAGCTCATGACCCAAAGTGAACCCTTCATGCCAATGATGTGGCACAGGAACAAATGCTTCAGTCAGACTAGATGTGCAATGAGCAGAAGTAACCTTCAGCCTTTAAATGGAGAGTTCAGTCCATCAATAAATCCAATAAATCCCAGTGCTAGGATTATTTTTCCCAATTTAAATGGGTATCTTACAAACATCAAAAACACAATACTTCTTCTTAACACTTGTCTAAAATCTTTTTTCCTGTGTAAAAGCTTCATTTTTATATACAATTTTATAGCAAATGGTTTTAATTCCATTTGGCATATGGTTCAGAGACATTTCTTCATTTTTGTTTCTTAACCTACTTGTTTCCTTCAGACAATACTAACTATTTCAAATCAAAGTATTTGGGCAGGGCTGACGCACCAAACCAAAGGCACTTCCACCCGCAGCACAGACAAGTGAAGGTTATTTATAGACAGAGGGATTAAAATGACACATGGGCATCCTCTCTACAATGAGAGCACGATTATGATAATATTCCTGCTGGGCAAACAAGAGCAGAGCGTATTCAGCACCACAGTACATCACCTGCTCTTAAATCTCGCCCCCTTTTGGAAAAGCTGGAAACTACACCGCAATACGTAACCACAAACGTGACTCGGGGCCAAACCAAAACTGATCTAACTAGGCCGCACACACAATGACAGCCCAGTGACTCCTGAAGATTAAAGGTAACCTTCAGATAGTAATAGAAATATGTACCACGAGATTTGATGAGTCACATAGTAATGGGGAGCGATCAGTAGGCTGGTGCTGGTTAATGGAGGGTCTTTATTAATCAATCATGCACAGTTGATTCCATATTTCTCCAATATATTTGTGAAAGGAGACCTGAGCCTAAAGAGATCTTAGCTCTCATCATATCTGTCCTAAAGGAGCTGGATTTCCTACTCAATCTTTCTTCTGTGTTGTGAACCTTTAAAAGTGAGACAAAAAATTGCTCAAAAGAAGCAAAAGTGGACTAAAAGAAAAATGTCAGTCAGCTCAAATGATTTAAAAAGTTTAAAAAGTGGACTTTTTCTAAAACATAAGAAGATGGTGATTTTTTGAACAGAGCACATTTTATCTGATGTTTACAAAAAGATGAAATTACAAAAATAAGAGACAGAGAGAGAGACAGGACTCATGTTTCTGAGCTGAAACCTTTTGAACACTGGTGGTTTCTGTGTGTGTGTGTGTGTGTGTGTGTGTGTACCACTGACTGAACTATGGCTGGAAGTAAAACATGCTTAGTCATCGCTGCAGTTCTATGTTGCTTCACACTAAAGTAGTTCATTTACTACTTAACGAGGGCTGTTTTCTCAGTGTTTTTCTTCATATGACTGCCTGAAACCTGTTTAAAAAGTTTTTTTCTTTTACAGAGTTAAACTGGAGTGTAAAACTCAATTTTACGATAAAAACGGGGGAAAAATACAGCAATTGTTCATCTAGCTTCTACTTGTCACACTATATCTGAATAAAGTTTGAGTATCCCCCCCCCTTCTTTTTCAGGCCTACAAATGAGCATTTTAGCCTTCATTGGATATTACTGGACCCTGACTTTTAAAATAACAATTTGGCCATCAGGGATACAGATGCTGTTTCTACCAGTGGATCCCCATTGGATATGACAGCACAAAAGTAGACAGGGAACGAGGGAACAGAGGAGGATCAGAACTTCCACTGCAGGCCAGAATCAAAGCAGGTCTGTCACAATTAGGTGGCATCTGCCACAGTCATTCTTCCTTAAATTCACCACTAAATTAAACCCTTCTTAACTTCTGCACTGCTGAAGGTCTTAGTGTATGAGTCACAGTTGGTGGTCACAGCATATTTTTTAAGGTTCTGTTAACAACAAATTGAATCCTGGTGGTTCGCAGAAAAATACACACAAAGGATTTTTGAAAACAATAATAAACACATCCAAACAGTGCTCCTCTGCAAACATAAGTAGACTGGCTTTATGAGAGAAAAAACACAGAGATAATCAGCTGCCTCTGCAGTGAGTCTGTGAGTCAAGTATCCTCACTCCTGTCTTGGACTGCAGTTAGTAATAGTAGCCCTTATTGCTCAGCAGCATATGAAGTAGTTCTCCACCTGCTGCAGGATCTGATTACAGCTCAGTCGCACTAGAATAAAGATAAGACGGCAACCTCCTTGAATTTTTTGCATTCAGCCACTGCTTCCAAGTAGTTTCGGCGATCAACTGGTCCACCAGAGGTTGAGCATGCAACACCGCAGCCTCTGGGCAACCACTTTCAATCCCTGGCAGGAGGCAACCTGTCTCCAGCCATCGTGGTCCAACTCAGATGGACTGCAATCACTCAGAAAGATTAGCAAAGGTTTGTAAATAACTGCTGTCCAGGGCACCAGTTTAGCTCACGGGGTGAGCAGGCAACCGTATGTCGCAAGACTGAAATGCAAGGCTCGGGTTCGAGTCCAATCCAAAGCCCTTTGCTGAGTGTCTTCTCCCACTCTCTCTCCCCGCTTTCCTGTCCACTATCAATTAAAGGCAAAAGGCCCAAAAACTAATATTAAAAATAACTGCAGTCTAATTTATAAATGCAGACAAATTGGCAACACGTAGCAATAAATCTGAGTCAGTCTGCAACATCTCTCTTTGCAATATGGAACTCCACCCAGCTGGCTGCATTTATGCTATAGTCCTATATAAAAGCAAGGTTGCTGATGTCATGTCATTTTGCAGTTAAATCGCTATCTGATATCTGAAATATCTGATATACTACATCAATATTTGTGATATACAGTGGGGCAAAAAAGTATTTAGTCAGCCACCAATTGTGCAAGTTCTCCCACTTAAAAAGATGAGAGAGGCCTGTAATTTTCATCATAGGTATACCTCAACTATGAGAGACAAAATGAGAAAAAAAAAATCCAGAAAATCACATTGTCTGATTTTTAAAGAATTTATTTGCAAATTATGGTGGAAAATAAGTATTTGGTCACCTACAAACAAGCAAGATTTCTGGCTCTTACAGACCTGTAACTTCTTCTGTAAGAGGCTCCTCTGTCCTCCACTCGTCACCTGTATTGATGGCACCTGTTTGAACTCGTTATCAGTATAAAAGACACCTGTCCACAACCTCAAACAGTCACACTCCAAACTCCACTATGGCCAAGACCAAAGAGCTGTCAAAGGACACCAGAA
>VUQS01001886.1:0-16153 GCA_015108495.1 Heterochromis multidens | reverse complement strand
AAAAATGAAAGTTTTAAGCCTAATCTTAAAAGTAGAGAGGGTGTCTGTCTCCCGAATCCAAACTGGGAGCTGGTTCCACAGAAGAGGGGCCTGAAAGCTGAAGGCTCTGCCTCCCATTCTACTTTTAAATATCCTAGGAACCACAAGTAAGCCAGCAGTCTGACAGTGAAGTGCTCATAGAAGTCCCGTTATGGCCTCTGTGATGCTTGCTCTGGTCTTTCAGCTTGATTTTCATTTTTGGGAGGCGATGAATTCATGGTTCACAAAGTAGTGAATGTTGGGAAAAAATGAAGACCACACTCCTGGTATTGTTCCTCGTGTCACGTTCAGCCAGAGGCCCAGATCTAGTCACCATGGTTACCATGGTTATGCTCGACAAGAATTTCAGGTCATTTTGAAACAGTTTGAGCTCTGAACAGGTGACGTGAAATCACAGAGCGAACCCTGTAAAGCTGCGTCCACACTGGAAGCGATTCGCTCATCGTGCGTCGCTTGTGGACATTCCAGGGTCTGGTTGCCTAGGTAACCCTCTAATGTATTTACTACCAGGTCATATTATCAGTTAATGGTATCCTGCGCTTTCACTGGTAGTCGCTTCAAATGCTCGCCTGGAAGGTGAGAGAAGTTTATCTCAGGTCCCATCCATCCTCACAGCCAGCGGTTTCGCTCACAGTCACTCGAAATCGCCAAATGTCATTCAACTTTTCTGGTGTCCACATCACTGCGAATCACTTCCAGTGTGGATAGAGCTTAACAGGTCAGAAGGGGACTTCCAAAGAGCAAACTGAAAGTAGCAGCTGTGCCAGAAACCATCTGGAGATGCCCAAGAAGGTGACTTGAACTGGAGATCGGAAAACTGATTTTTATCAGCTTGTTCCTGAACTTTTTGTTCACATGTTTATGTGTGAACAAACATGGACATAAAGTTGGATTCAATGTGTCCCGTCTACACTTGAGCAGGATTTCTGCAGTTCCTTAAAAAGACTTAACATGTCTTTAATACACATTTACTAATAAAACCCTCCAAATACCCTAAATTGTGTTAGTTTAAATGTTTTCCAGCACACAATGCTAGTATTTTTTTTACCTCTGCAGACAGATCACCTGTTTTGATGTTGAACTGACATCCGTCTGTTCACTTGGAAAAGATATTCTCAATTCTGCATTTCTATTGCACTTTTGGTCTTTAGTTTAAAGTGGCATCAAACGTCTTGGATTTAACTTGTTTCTGCCTGTAGTCACTTGGCTGAAACACACACTGGAGCTATCAGGTATGAAATCTAAGTTATAAGGTATAAGCCGATCCTGCAGACGATGAAGCTATAAATGTGAAAATAAAGGCTGTAAATTGAAAGTCTTTCCGGGACAGAAACAATATCGGCATCCCTTGAAGTCCTTCTTGGAGGACAGCAGTGAGTTCCTGATAGTGTGCCGCTATAGACCCTGACAGGAAAATAAACACTGGGACTTGGTCAATAGGCCTTCCTGTAAGCTTGTTGCTTGTAGGTCTTCTCGAGTATCAGGGAAGGCATTATTGATATGTTACAAAATGTTACTGTAGATGACACCTGATAGAGTCGATTCCCTCTCCACAGTGGGGATATATACTTTGGGCTGTTAAAAATGAAACCCATGACATGTTTGGTGGCTTTAGGAGCCAGGGGAGATGTTTTTTGTATGTGCAGCCATGTAATTCGATCTACAGCACCTCTTTAGACAGGACAGATAACATAAGGTTGAATTTTTTGCTGCCAGCTTAACTTGCCGCAGTCAAAGAATAATTCAGGAAGAATTGTGAGGGACTGCATTTTTCTTTTTTTTGGCAGAGTACTTCAGGCATCACAAGATGAATTCTCTGATTCTTTCAGCTAAGGTGGAGGGCCAAGGAGTTGAACCCCAAGGGGGCACAGGGGTGTAGCATGAATGCAGTCATCCCTGCATAACCCTGGCCAGTGAGCGCCCCCACCCCCTTCTCCACCTCTGAGCCGGTCGGTGGAACCACAGCAGTGTAAGAGCCTCATTTAGGAGCACAGAAAGAAAGGCAGAAATCTCTTTCTCAGGAAGATTAGTGGCTGTCCCTTTGGAGTAGGCCTGTGGACGGGGAGGGATGGGGGGAGGTCTATTTTTCTCTGGGACATTTTTCACTGCCAGGGAGGGCCGTGACCCACTCCAGAGCACCTTCCAGAGAAAGGCCCCGTGGCTGAGGCAGAGAGCCTGGCGGAGACCCTTCAGACTCAAGCTCCAACTGAGACTTACCCAATGATAACCATGATTAACACCCAGTTCCTTATCGCAAATCCACCCTCCACTCCCAGAAAGACTAATTATCGTAGACTCCACTTCTTCATCCATCTATGCTACACTTTCGGTACATTTATGTGTAAAACAGCTTGTCACGTGGGTGGTAACCTCTAAGGTACTACAGCTGTACCCTTGTGGAGACCAGAGACCAGTCAATTTTAGACTTTTATATAAAAAGGAACAAAGATGGACCTTTAAGCAAATTTCAGTGAGTTGATTTGACATCTTCTACTTTCTGAAACTATGCTTGTTCACCCCAAGTGGTTCACCAGCCAAGAGTTTAAGAGCAATCATTCTGATTAAGAGTAATATTTTCTTAATCCATTAAAATGGACTCAAACTCCCCTACAGTAACCAGCTCCCATCATTTCAGCTTCTTCTGTAGATTATTCCAGGAGAAAGTGGAATTTTATTGAAAAGCTTTTTTTTTCCTGACTCTGGGGACTAACATTTGTAAAATACTGTAATAGTGAAGGCTGTACTGACTACAAGTTTTCCAGCTGTATATACAGAGATAAGAGGGAGCAGTCCAAGGAGAGACTGACATATAAAAGCCAACCAATGAGAAAGTCTGCGGACATATGAAGATGGTCACTTTGGAGTGCTCGTTGGTTGAGCAGGTGACTCGTATACCTAAGACCACCACAGGGGCCCGGGCTCGAGTCTGCTCCAGACCATTCCCTGCATGACAGTCCCCAACACTCTCCCTCTCTGCCCACCATCTTGTCTAAGAAATGCCAAAAATAAATCTTGGGGGAAAAAGGCGATTTAGCAGCAGCAGCACAAGGTAGAACAGTGATGATTTTCACATGTAATGTGTACTGTGATTTTCAAATGTAAAGCACAACGCTTTACAATATCAAACTTCTTCAGGTTCTGCATGCACAGTCACCCCCCAAACACATATTCTAAAAATGGAAAAACCTGGAAACCTATCGAATGTATTAACCCTCTGAGGTGCCAATTTAATAAAAACAAAATATTACATATTCAGATGGCCCAGGGTTAGAGTTAGGGATAAGTTGAGGCTGGGGGCGTTATCGATGACCACTCAGAAAGATACTCATAGTTACCTTAATAAAAGGCCCTGTGGAGTTACATTCACATACCCAAATGGACAGAAATGGACTTTTACTTGTACCCTGTTTCAGAAAGATTTCAAGTCCGAGTAGCAAGCCTTATTTCTGATCTATTTTTATGAGGAAAGACTGGAAGAAGTGATTTAATGCTTAGACACAGTAAGGGCTGACAAAAGTGAGGTCATTTCTCTCCTATTGGCATCCTCCTTAGATACATCAGTGCTGAGAATAACTATCTGTGAACATTACATTTTATATGCTGAGGAACATCGATCTTTGCAAAGGCTTCACAAGCTTCAGGCAAATTCTAAGAAAGATGAAGACAACATCGTGGTTAAGCAGAAATAATCAGCGTTACCCTGCTTGTCTGCTCCACTGGCCTCGTACAGTCAACACAAAAGTGAGCGATGATGGAAAAATTCTCTTTGGCAAACTTTTTCTGAATATAACAGGAGCCATAAACAACTTTGGCAGATCTGTGTTTGAAGCAGTCGCTCTTCGTCAGTCGAGGTCAGAGGAGAGCAGCATGTACACTTTGGTGTGAAGTGGGGGGGGGCATCCATCACAGGTTTTCCTTTGAAATTGTGAGATGCTTTACTGTCCTGGAAGCGGGCACCTAATCTGAACACATGTTACACTGACATGCTAAAGCACAAGCCAACACACACTCGTAAATCCTGGGGCCTGGGAATCAGGTTGCAGGAGGCGAGCCTGTGGAAGCACGCCCTGCACCGAGACAGATGCAGGCTGTCACACAGAATGTGGGTGCCCATTTAAAACCATTAACAAGACCCTGAGAAACAAGTCTGATTCTTATCATATGGACTCAATCCGATCTGGGCTTTTGTGCCAGCATCCCCCTTTCCCTTTACCCTCATCCTACTTCTTCTCCCCTTGGATCCTAGCACACTCTCTTTATTAGAAATCAGACACAAACTTCCATTATGTTTCCACACTCAGAGACACAGACAAGTTCAACAGGCAAGGCCAGTCTCCATGAAACACAAGCAAAGTTATGAGATTCGTGACCAGTTGACAGAAGGGATTATGGCGAACAAGATGCTCTCAGCATGTTTCTGCTTAAGTTACACTACTCTATTGTGCAGTTATATTTTCAAAAATAACCTCACCACATATGGATGATGTAGGCGACATTTTGGTATCACAGAGAAAGCTCTGAGTAATCGTCCTTTTTCAACATGCAGGGATAATGTTGAAATTAGAGAAAAAAGAGCAACACAAAGCTCCTAAACGGCTGATAAACCTGCGACTTACACCACCTCCTCCTGACGTGAAGGTTGTAGCTCTTTTTAAATTGGACTGTTATCGTTGTACATCCAATATCGTCACAGCCAGTGAGTGAAGGTATTCACTCTAAAGGACACCACGTGCTGTCAGGAGCTTGTGGAAGACCAGCAGTATTTTTTGTCCTGGGATGAGACCATGTCTGTAATTTTTCTTTAAAAAGCATTTCCATTTTGGTGTTCCAAAGAGAAACACACTCTTTAAAAAGAGTGGATGTGAATCTAACCCTTACATCCACTAGGTCAACAGCAACCCATCTGGGGTTAGGGTTTGGTTTCTCTTACATGTAGTCTGGATGGTTTGAGTACTTAAAAATTCCATTTCAAATACAAATAAGCAGAATAAATGAGGACCTAGAAGTTTTCCAGTACAAAAACTACTTGATTTATTCACAATCGTCCCATATTTTTGTTTGCATATGCATACTAATACAAGAAATACAATTGAGGCCTAATCCAAAGCCTTAAAACTATCTAATGACATACTAATGTCCTACTTTAAAGGTTCCCCTGCGTGACTAAGTGAGCTTTGTGATGGCAGGCCACCAGGCCCTTCATTAACCAGTAAAACAACTTGAATGATACGTTCCTGCAGTGGCCTCTCACTCGATGCCAGAGCATCTTTCTGAGGGGGCTCAGTGTCCACCAGCCGGCGTTAGTAATTTATAACACTAGTACCTCAGAGGCCCCAACAAGTCCTTCAACCTCGTTATGATGAGTTTTCATCACACACTCACTAATGAAAACATGAGCTCTCATCTTTTAATTATGAGAGGAAGTCTTGGACAGCCCGCACCCTCACTGTTACCTCACAAGCACAAATAACCCCTGATGGGTGCAGGCTGCTGCTTTTCAGTGGGGCAAGGTTATGAAAATTCAACCCCCACAGCCTCCACGACACAATGGTCACAACTGCGTAAACGACTGAATAATTCATGTCATGGCAAGTGCAATATTTTCTTATCGCTGGTTTGAAAAACTTTTGGACCCTTTGTGGAGGTGCCAGAGAGGACGCACTGAAGCGCCCTAGTTTCTCACCACGCATCCCTAAACAATTAATGCTCATGGCTCCTCTCGTGGCAGGCCACCAAGCCCATCATTAAGCAGAAATAGCACTAACGCCACAATGTCATACGACATCTTGTTAGCATTTCAAAGGTGCTTCCCTCCTCCCTGCCTTTATCCGCGGCCTCTGATACACCATGTCGTCCACTGCTGTGCCAGCCTTTTTTAGTAATTCATGAAATTTACACTTGGGAGGTGAGAACAAGGTCTTTCGACCTCATTATAACATTTTTTCATCACCCATTCTCTGACATCTCTGAAACATGCAGCCCCCATCTTTGGGTATTTTCATGTGCCACCCAACTACTTAGTGAGCAGCAGTGGGCAGAAACCTAAAGACAAAGGTCTGGATTCTGGCGTTTGAAGGGGCTGAAGAGGAGCTGATTTTTTTTTTACCAAATGACTTTGATATTGTGTCATGTCTTCTGCTGTACTTCCACCTCTCAATGAGGAAAGAGCAAAGGAATAAAGCTGTACCTCTGGTCAGAGTGGTGGGAGAGGGTTTCTTCGGGAGTTCTGAGAAGCTGCTTCCATCCAGACCAGAACTCTTACACTCCTTCTTGTCAGTGGCTGTTGAAGCTGAAGTTTCCATGCTGCTCTTCAATTTCCGTCACAAGCTGCAGAGACAAGATACACATGAACATAAGGTCAAAAATCTGATCCAGCAAAATGTCATGTGGTGTAGGAAGTAATGCACTGAACTCAAAGTCCTGCAGAAGCAAAAACAGCAGGATAATAATACTAATCATAATCATAAAAATATATTCTGCCATGTCAATAAAAAAAATTAATTCTAAAAAAATGAACTTGCAATGAAAAATATTTAAATATCACAACAATGTGGCCAAAGAGATTCTCATCATGTACGGCTAGCACACCAGTTCTCAAACTTTTTCTTGCATGCCCCACTTCAGAAACTGAAAATAATTCACGCTTCATTGCTCACTTTTCTTTTTCTTATCAATGATTAACAATAAAAAAATGATCCAATTTGATATTTGAGTGAAATCGAGGTTGGAACCGTTGCATCAGCAAACCCTTGCTTGGCCGTTTTCCCTGCACAAACCCCCTGGTCATCCTCACCCCACCTGCAGTGGTTCCATGCCCCACAGTTTGAGAACCACTAGACTTACAAAAACAGTGCTGTGATTAGCACTGTGTGGTCAAACAAAGCACAAGTGGAGAAGTCTCCATTCCCAAGCCAAACCAATTTTGGAGCCAACAATCTTTAAGCTAAAACAAAGAATTTAAGTTGGAAAGACCCGACTTTCAAATCTGAAAATTGTAGAATTCACAAAAAAAAAA
This sequence comes from Heterochromis multidens, assembly GCA_015108495.1. Taxonomy (NCBI): domain Eukaryota; kingdom Metazoa; phylum Chordata; class Actinopteri; order Cichliformes; family Cichlidae; genus Heterochromis; species Heterochromis multidens. Next base: position 9,099 of record VUQS01001886.1, on the reverse strand, counting down.
AAAAACTATTCCCAAAATTTCTGGCAAAAAAATGCAATGCAGAGACACAGATGGGCCTTTAGGAAGGCAAACAATAACTAAATTACTATCACTATAATTACTGCTGCTGTAACAGACCATTGCAGGAAATAAGAGAGGTGACTTTCTTACTAAAGTCTTACTAAAGTGTGTTTGCAGCAGTATCTCCATAGGTGTGTGTTTTTATTGTGTAACCAACAGGCCTTGAACACACACACACACACACACACTCACTCACTCAGGTTTCTCAGTTTGATGTAATGAGTTCACGGAGCCCCTTCTGTTCCAATTGTAAATGTGAGTGGCCCTCAGCGCTGAGGTTTTAGCCTCACGCACTGTGTCAATACCTCCTCATGTCTGTGTGAAAGGCTCGATGACTTGGCAACCTGCCACTTGTTTGACTTGGTGGGACCTACAAGATCATCCTCTGCTGAGAGCAAATAAGACTCAGACTCCCCACCCCCCGGCCGGCCTGGAAAAGTCATTTCCTGCTCTCTGGCTAGCTTGTGGTCGTTGCTTTTCCACCTGCTTTCAGACGCTGGTGAGAAAACGTTGGTCAGAATACTGAGAAGACACGAGACTGAACAACTGTATGTAATCAGAGGGGGAGTCGGGTCTGTAGGTTTCAGGCCTTTCCTCACACCTGTTTGCAGCTAATCGATTAAAGCTTTACAGAAACAATTTCAAATCTTATAAAGCAGACGTGTTTATGACTCAACTTATGCCCAAAGAACACAAACAGCCAGAGGATAGACTTCTCACCCATATCTGAGAAACAAATGTGTTTTTGGCTGAAAGAAACCACAAATTAATTCAGTTATACAGCATCTATTCATAACAACAGTTGTCTCACTTTCTGTTGTAAGGTATTAGAGAGAGTCACCTGATCCAGCCCTAACTATAAGCTTTATCAAAAAGGAAAGTTTGAAGCCTAATCTTAAAAGTAGAGAGGGTGTCTGTCTCCTGAATCCAAACTGGGAGCTGGTTCCACAGAAGAGGGGCCTGAAAGCTAAAGGCTCTGACTCCCATTCTACTTTTAAATATCCTAGGAACCACAAGTAAGCCAGCAGTCTGAGAGCGAAGTGCTCCAATGGGGTGATATGGTACTATGAGGTCTTTAAGATAAGATGGGGCCTGATCAAGAGGAAAAAGATCTTAAATTCAATTCTGGATTTAACAGGGAGCCAATGAAGAGAAGCCAATATGGGAGAAATATGCTCTCTCTTTCTAGTCCCTGTCAGTACTCTCACTGCAGCATTTTAGGCTTTTCAGGGAGCTTTGAGCCTCAAAGTTGTAACATATTAAAACACTAGATGGTGTAACACCAGGTAAATACACAATTAGGAATGTGGAGAATGATACTGTCATTCAAATGGAAACCTAATTGTTCAGTGAGCTGGTTTCTGCCAGGCGAACGTGTGAAGTGTTGTTTTTGGTTTCATGTGGATTTCCAACATGTCATGCTTTATTGTGAGGTGTGTGTACTAGCAGCCATGTCTGTGACCCTTCGGAGGTGCCAGTCGCCTGTCAGTGAGCCAATGTAAGCCGATTAGAGGTGGGCGACTAACAGGTTTAGGCTGCATCTGTTTCTTTTTTTTTCTGCTGCCAAAAATGTCGCCGAGCTCGCCAGCGAGCCATCTCATCTCGGAGAACTCCGTCACTCTGACATCACCTTAGTGATAGAATCTAATTTGCTCTTTCATGGGCCTTTATCGTATTCAGACTTGGCCACAAAGCCGGCCCTTTTTTGGTGGTGATCCCTGTTGGCTTGGATAAGATGTGCCCATGAACAGACCAGAGCTCGCAGCAACAGCGTTTGCCTTTCAAGCAGCCTGACAGAGGATCCTCCCCTCAACATCGCCGCCTGATGAACATCTGGCATCACATTAATGGCTATTTCCATGCTTTTACAGCATGCCAACTATTTGCCTTCCAGTTGCCTCTGAACCTCAAGCCAATACTCTGATGAAGAGGGGTTTGGGATACAAGCACCTGTAAAGGTCATTTATCAAGAAATAAAAAAAACAAACAAAAAGAAAACAGGTGCAATTCAGATCTAAAAACTGTCAATAACAGCGAAATTTGAGCACATTTTTGAAAAAGTGGCCCCAACTTCACCCTCACCCGTCCTTCCTTAATACTGTGGAGCTGTTACATTACCCCCCCCTTACCCAATCTCTCCCTACAGGCAAGACCCTGTTGCCCCCGATGACAGGGGAGCCCAGCTCTGACGGGCTGGTACAGGTGTCAGGAACTAAGGGGACAGATGGCAGGGGCCAAAGGCGAACAAACAACAAGGGTGCACTTCTTTACTCATCTTCTGGTTGGCTGGGCAGCCTGTCGCGGGACGAACAGGATACCCCCCTTCCACCCCCCAGTCCTCTTGTGCCATGTGACCACAGGCTTGGAGACTTCAGAGAGCAGAGCAGGGCACTGATTGAGTTTTCTGTTTTATGTTACACCTGCGCAGAGTCCTGCTTTTAAATTCATTTGGTATCTTAAAGGACGATCACAGGAGGTGACACTCTGCAGACGGGCTCAAAACTCTGATTTTCAAGTGATTTCTTGGAAGAACACCACAGCAAAACCCCAAAACAAGAATTGTGCAGATTGCTGCTCTAAGTGATTTATTTTGTTCATTTGAATGCAAAGCTGCTTTTCTTTGTTTGTGGGTATGGCCAGGCTAACCATATCCAGAAACCTTAAGCTTAAAAGTTTCACTTTGAGGGTCCTTTGTTCTTGTTCCTTCCTGCCACAAAAAAACTGGATGATGTTCCCCACTTTAGTGAATTATCTCACAAACGTTCAGACTGCTAGTTAGAAGTGAACACAGACACAAAGAATCATCTTATATTTAATAAATTACACAAATCCTTCCCTTTTAGTCACAGTCCGCCCACATCCTGAAGGCTGAGTGTATTCTGGATTTATAATAAATTGTTGATTGATTCATAGAAAAAGAAGAGTTTATAGCAGAGATTTCCTTCCCTAGGACCTTGCTATGATGGGCGGTCCAGACGTACCATTAACCGCATGAGGCCCCGGAAAAGCCTGATGTAATGGGGAGAGTCAGTGTTATGTTTAACCTCTTATCATCCATCAGGTCATCCAGGATTAGGGTTCAGTTAATGTTCACACCTTTTTTTTTTTTAAGTTTCGCCTTTGACTTTAACTCCAAAGTGTCCGAGACTTCATTTGAAATGTAACATCTTCTAGTTTATATGAAAAAAAACTGGCTATTCAGCATGTGGCTAAAACAAAACCCAACCCTAGATGGGCTGCCAATGAGCTAAAATCATAAGAGAGCCATAAAATTCCACTTGTTTCTGAGTAAATGAATGTGTTTTGTTGGCAACGATGAAAGCAATGGTCAGAAAATCGCCTGCCTAATGAATCTACTCTTCATGTCAGGAATGATCGTTCTCCGTTCTTGCCTGCTTTTATCTGATCTCCTCTTCCGCTCTCTGTTCATTTACCTTCTGCCCCCTTCGTCTCAGACTTGCAGGACTTTTGTTATGAGACCCGGTGTGTGTTTTTCTTAGCGCCTCGTTCAGTTTCAAGTGTTCCTCTCCTCCACTACCGTTCAACAGCTCCCCTTTCACCAACACTGAAAGGAATGCAAACACACATCAAAAGAGGCCCTCTCATTTTGAAGATTTCCAGGCTTTGCTCTTCTTACTTTCTTCCTTCCTATCTTTCAGTGAATGCGATCCGTATGCTGGTAGGCTCTCTTTCCTGGCAGCGCGCACACACAGTCAGTTTCTCACACCAACTGCTGTCCCACACTCTGCTCACTTGGCAAACACAGGACAGACGGATAAGTGAGGTCTGCAGCCCCTATGCCACCTGCAGACCTCTCTGCTCAGGTTTCTGATGGTGACACTCATGCAGGTTAACAAAACAACTAAAATGAGCCAAAATACGGTTTTGTTTTACATACTTTTGGGTCTTCATCACCAAAAATATGTTGTTTTGGAGCCGTGATTACGATGAAAGACTTTTGATATTTTTTGAAGAACTTGGCACTCTTCTGATATTTCACCTTTGCTGGATTTTGGACTTTGGATTTTACACTACTCTTCATATTTCTGTCACATCTGTCACCTTTAACATTTTTAACCCCTATGAGCACCGTCTGATCTGGCATCTCTTTGGTTCAGGTTTGGTTACATTCAGGTGACTAAACCTGAATGTAAGATTAAAGCTGTCCTAATCAGCATTCTTATATTAAAAAGGCATCAAAAGGGGACAAAAGGGTGATATGACAGGGATCATTCACCGACAGATCACCTGACTTCACTCCAGCTCTGTTCTGTAAAAACAGACAAGTTGAGAAAACAAAGACATCCAACTGCAAAGCTTTTTGAAGTTTACTTAACTAAAGAATGAAGTTCAAACTGCTACCTTTTGTTAGTCAGCTTTAATAACAATTTCTCACTCTATAGAGTGACCAGTGGTGGACAGCACTTTTGTTTCTTGTCCCTGAGATAATGTCCCACATTTGTATTGGCTCTACTTTACAGAAGACGGAACACTTGGCTCTAATAAGAAACATGCGGCTCAAAGAGAAATGAGCAGATCTACAGATGCATTCCTACTGAAACCCAGAGATGGTTACCAGGCAGAACAGCAGCTCAAATAACAGTTTAATGGCTACTGTGACAGAAACTGGGAAGACATGGGTGGAAGACGACCATTTCATAAGACTCCAAAAAACAACTTTAGCTTCCATTTATGATTATTGTATTTACTTAATAATGGATTCAGAAAAACTGCATTCATACAGGATAAGTTTTGACTGTCAAATGATCAGTCAAAACTGCGTTCTGCATAGTTTGTCTGTTTATTACCTTAATATAACAACATTAGCCTCTAAGTATTATTAGGGTGTCCCACATTGTCCCACACAGGTAGGCTCTTTATCTTTTTGTTGGGATCTGATCACCACACAGTGCACGATACCCTCGTTAACATCTTGGTAGCCTTACTCAAGCAGCCAATCAGATAAGGCTGGCTAACTTGAATCAAACTCACAATCTACTGTTTTAAAGAGCAGTGACACAACCATTAAAACATCTAACTGATGTGTTGAACCAACTGAATTGAATAAATGTAAGTACATAATGCAAATTAACAGTTTATTTTTATATAATTCATATTTTCACTTATTTACTCCCTGTAGGAATGGAACAAGTTTCGTGTTACTTTTAGGTTACATAGGAATTCTTCAGCTGTCAGATCTAATTTACAGGTGGACAGGTGTAGTATGAAGGGGCAGTGCTGGCGACGGCTTCACAAGTTTCTTCTTTCACTTTGCTTCAGTTGCATCTCCTCTATATCCTGATCCAGAGAGCTCCTGGCAAAATTTGGACATAAAAAACATGTTTTCCCCCTCTCATGGCCAGCCCTAACCACCTTGGCCGGACTTTCTCCTTGACTCTGCGACAGTTTCATAAGTAACCTTTAATTTAACTTCCCAGATGTTCTCTCCATGAGAGCATTTTTCACTTACCAAATGCTTCCTTCCTGAGACATTCAGCTCACTTTTAGTCTTGGCTGCTGCACTACTCAACAGTAAAATGGCACTCATTTTTAGACCACGCTCTAAAACTTTCACCTTTGCTTCAGCACATTTGAGATTGTATTCAGGCAAACTTCCATCACTTAAATGATTAAACTTTTTGATTTCTGCAGGTTGTTTTTGGGCCTGGGTAAAGAACATGAGTATTAACAGGCAAAATGTGTCATGGTTATGTAAAAGTAAAGTCATGGGGTGACGGCCTCCATTCATAGGGCTTATTCTCAAATGTGGATCTAAATGTGCTTGTTAGGTACCAAATCTTAAGATTATGTGGCAAAATGTAGAGTTTTATGACCAAGTGTTATACCTTTATAGTCATAATAACCAATACCAACTTATTACTTTATTGCACTTGACTTTACAGTTTTGGCTGGGTTTTCAGCCACAGCAGGCTGCTATTTTTAGTGACAAATCTCTAAAAAGCCAACAGTAGTTCATTATCTAAGAGCTAAAGAGCCAGTTATTTCCCTTAAAAGTTAGTGGAGACCAAAACAAAGGTAAAACAGGACAAGACTGAACTTTGGGATGACTCCCATTGAACGCTGACGTAGCTCAATCTGTTAGGTGTGTAAGACAAAACTGTAGTCCACCACATGAGCTTACAAATCTGATATGTCAGAGTTGGGGTTTTTTTTATTCAGTAGCTACAAATCTGCTACAAACTGAAAAACTCTTGGGATAAAATATTTACAACAAATATTTGACATCATGCAAAATTAAGATGTCTTGCAAACTGGAAGATGTACCTTACCTTAGTAAAAAAAAAAAAAAATAGAAACCAAATAGCTCCTTTCATAAGTCCATAAATTACCTCATATGGTTGATGTTGTTGTGGCAAAATCTGTACCCTATCAGTGCAAAGCAGTCTGTATCAGACTAGGAATGTTTTTGTTGACAGATGATACGCCAAAATGGACGGCGAGCTATAAAGACCTTTGGGAGAAGACAAGTTTAGACTAGGACAGGACACATTCTCCATGGGTGAATCACTTCTGTGTGGAGAAATGTCTCCCTGTGAGGATTTGAAGCTCAGGTCTGAAAGGTCATGAAAGTAGTTGAGAAGTGAGAGGCCTGACAGCAGCACATTATCCATTAGTTTGTTTCAGAGGTTGAAATAACTGTAGGCTGCCTCACATGCACAGATTCAGGTCACTCAAGCAGAAAGGAGACGATTGCCACAATATGCTTTCTCATTCCTAGGGTGAAGGTTTCCTTTAGGCTTAAGCACTAAATTTGGCTCAGGTACTTTCAGATCTTTGCTTTAAGGGAAATTTAACCTGCGGCGATTCAAATAAAACCTCCAGATAATTTCTTATATTGCTTAAGATCATGATGGCTCATACGTGTGAGCCCTGTTTTTAAATTGTAGGCATGTAAATGAGGGATTTCTGAACTATTTTCTCCTTCGCATTCCACATTTTTATGAATCTACTATCGGGTCCAAATGTTTACAATCTGCACAATGCACTGGGGGAACCAAATCCCTCACCAAAGACCAAGCATCCAGTGGACTGCAGATGATACAGAGTAATGAGAAGCTAACAACTGATGTAATATAAAAGGCATCTAAAGCAGCAGAGAAAAAAGCCCTGTGGATGAGTTCTTACTCCGCCCCTGAACCTGACCTTTCCTGCTAGTAAAGGCAATATCCTGTGGTTGATCTCTTTGTCTCCCTCAACCAACAGAAAACAGATGTGAAGCTCAAGGCCTGTGCAGTACTCGGTCCCCAGCAGGGGGGGAGCTACATGGATGTGATGTGGGGTTTTTCATGGTCTTGACACTGGCAAAGGCTAAAAAAAGAGTTAGGCGACGTGATATACTCTCACATTTTCGTTGTAATACAGTGTTTTGGTCTCAGTAGCTGGTTTGGGCGACTGTATGGATATACTGCTGATTGGACTTATTCCATTTGCTTTTGGAGGGCAGTGTATGGTCACTTTATTTTGCTAATTCAGTGGTCTGCCTTGTTGAGAATTTAACTCAGTAAGTAAGTAATGAAACAACTGAACGTGGCAGTTGTGTCATTAGTAAGGTTATCATAAACCTGGCACTGTGTGGCTCGTGTTAAGTGCTGTGGAAAAAAGCACCGATGTGGAAGTCTATGTTTACATGTCCGACGGTTTTCCAAGCCAACGGATTATCCCGGAGCCCCTGCTAGGTAAACCAGCAGTGTGTTGCTAGCTTTTATATTTAATAGCATACCTGCCTGCTCATCTACAGTCTGCTAGGAATCCTTAATTTCAGTGAGCATGGAGGCAGTAGCAGCATGATAAAATGCCAAATTCTATTGCACTACAGCTGCTGGGACAGACAGTAGTTCAGCAATGCTTGTAATCTGTTATCCATGTTTAAGTAACCGCTGATAGGAGGATGGAGAGGAAGAATAATGCCTTGTTTTAATCTGGGAAATGGTCATGTGATAGGGCTTGGCAAATCAGGAAAGGACATGTAGTTAAAGTCCAAAAGCACATGCCCAAAGTTTTAACCAAAAGTGGGCTCAGCAGCAACAGCCGCTGTTTCAGCAGTCAGCAGTGTGGACACGGTGATTGTGCTTGTGTGATATTGTGAGAATAAAAAAGATCATTTCTTTTCCACTCATTCTTCCGCTCTGCAACCTTACAACTTAGCTGCAAAGTGGGAATACTTTCAGTTTTGAAAGTATTTGGTGATGAGCTTACAACCATCGACCTGATGATTGTGCTAGAGGAACTATCAGGGGACTCCCGAAGTTATTACAATTCAGGGAACATTAAGATCTGCACCAAATTTTACAGCAATTTATACAAACAAAAGAAAAGATACTGTAGCCAGCGCGTCGCTGGACACTGCTGCACGACGAGCACACAAATCATTAAATCAAACCATTAACTGTCTGATAAGCTGACGAGTTAAAAGCTTTAACTGCTTACATGTCTCAGCTAGATGAAGCTGAGCTGAGCCTGTATCCATGTAATGTGTGTTTTAAAGTCCCAGCTGTCACTGGTGCCACACTGCACGCTGCTGAGGTGACCCTCCCTCTCTGAAGCATTTGGCTGGGGGTCATTCATCCTAAACGTGTTGTTAGCACTCAGTCTCGCCCGCTCCGGCTGTCAATGGCCTCGAGCACAACTTCAGCAAAACTGCCGCCGTGCACGTCTGTGTTTGGATACGCCAACGAGCCAACGAGGAAAGATTTGGCAAAGCAAAGTCGCCATTTCCTACACTCAGGTTTCGCTGCGGTGCAACTTCCACATTGTTGCGGTGAGTTCAGTAGAAGTATGTGATAGCTGACAGTCTGCATGGGGTTGTGCAATGCACACTCGGCCACTTGTGCCAGTTGCTGCCAATTCACAGTCAGAGCTTCAGTGACAGGAGAGGGACTCCCCTTGAAGTTTGGTGTGTGTGTGTGTGTGTGTGTGTGTGTGTGTGTGTGTGTGTGTGTGCAGGCATCCGAAGCAGCTGTCAAAGCACATCATCAGATGAGATCTTGTCTTAGTTAACTGGTAACAGTTATCAGGACC
>VUQS01001885.1:0-10499 GCA_015108495.1 Heterochromis multidens | reverse complement strand
GAAAAAAAATTTTTAATAAAATGTAAAAAAAAAAAAAAAAAAAAAGCACTAAATAAAATCAAACAGAATCACGCTTTTAAAGGCATGCTTTGCATCCCACACATAAAGGAAGTTATTGTTACTGAAGGTATTGTTAGCCTGTGTGAGTCTTTGAGGAAGTGCATTTCATTCAAATGATGTTGATGTAATGATGAGGTTCACAAACACAACCCATAAATACTCAATAATGAGTGTTCACTATTGAAGTGAAACTCCATTCCAAAGGATATCTTTAACAACTGTGCTTCTGGGGACTCCACAGATGCTCACAAGGACATACACATTTGTAGTATTTACTTTGGTGTCAAGTATCCCTGTGATTATTCATATTCTCATGTTAAGATTACAAAGCAGGATTCGGATATTTGGTGGTGAAGATCAGTTCCAGATATCTGTTCATTCTGTATGCAATGGAAACCTTGGGCAAGGGGTGCATTTGGGATCCATTTGAACTTTTATTTGCCTATACATAACAGTCCATAATGGATGCCAAATGCTGTGTGGTGCTGTGGAGATTTGACACATTTCTTAATTTGCATGTGAGAAAGCAGGGCTGTTTGAAGGAATGGTCACCTCCATCTTGCTTTCTCTCAGGTTGGATTGGTGTGTAACCTGAGCCGGTGAAGTAACTGTGAAGAAACAGCCCTTTTACACCCTGAGGTCAGGCTGATGTGAACACCAATAAACCAGGCACTGGCCACACATTCCATTTGTAAAATGCACAGGTAAACAAAAGAGCTATTCTAAAAACTAAAACCTTGAATAGTCAGTGTGATGATCTGATGTCTGTATTCAAAAAAATTATTATTATTTAAATATTTTGAGGAAAAAAGGGAAAAAACAAGCTTTGGTTACACACAGTAAGGCCCATTTTGAAATTCAGAGTTCAAATAAGAGTCCCACTTTATATTAGAGTGCAATAATAAGACTAGGAGTAGACAGCAAACAGTGCTATACCCCAGTTAGACAACTCACCCTTAATATTTAGTTATAAAAACTAAGTCCAGTATGATTTGGTATAACAATAATTTTGAATATTTTGAATCTAAAGGCACTATATGATTTCCTAATTCAGCTATAAGGTCTCTATTTAGCATATTACGGATCATATTATTTCTAGCAATGTCTAATTTGATACAAAGTAAAGCATAAAACGTAAACGCATAACCCCATATGTGTTGTATGATTCACAAGACCTTTTGCTCTCTGTAGGTAATTTCCACTTTGAGTGACAGTTGGGTGTCACAAAGTCTGCTGGCCTTTACTTCAGCTTATCTGATACACTGAGCTTGATGTCTTGACTGTGTGGTATTGGCGCTTTCTGGAGCATTTTAAATGCAGTCATATTCTGATTAAGAGGCTATGTGACTGGGTGGGCTGCATTTTAGGTGCAGCCCTAAAATGGTTCAAATCATTTCTTACACATACAAGTTTCACTTTCTCTGGTGGAGGCTGGGTCTCAGATTCCTCTGCTTTGTCCTGCGGTGTCCCATAGGACTCTGTTCTTGGGCCTCTGTTATTCACTTTATATCTGCTGCCTGAGACATTATTGAAAGTTCTAACATTAATTACCACTTATTTGCTGATGATATCCAATTCAAAAGGCTGCCACCAGTGTTGGGGTCGTTACTCAAAAAAAGTAATGTATTACACATTACCTATTACTTTTCTTAAAAGTAATGCAGTATGTTGTGTAATTACTCGTCAGAGAAAGTAGTTACACTACTCTTTATATTACGTTCGCGTTACTCCATGACATGACCTGAAATGCACTGTCACGTAATTAGTAGTTAACTATATAAACCTGAGGCTACAGTCCTCCACACTGACACAAATCTCTATCTTAATGAGGGCACACAATTTTTGTTTTAGTTTTGATGTATGAACACAAAAACAACAACAAAATGCAAAGTTGAAACCCAGCCCAAAGAGACTACTCTGTAGTACTGTAGAAACGTGAACAGGTAGAAATGGAGGCTACAATGCTACAAGCCATACTGTTCATCACTGCCTTTGTTACCCGTTGAAGATCATACTCTGGCTGCTTGGCTGGGGTCAGCATACACTCTGCTGTTTGTTGCAGTTTGCACTTTAACATCACACTCTTGTTTTTTCGTGCAATTAAAAACAAAAGTTATGTCCATATCTTCACTGCTCAAAAGGTGTAGACCGCTCCACCGTTTTCCTCCTCCTGCACAGGAACCGAAATCAGCCGGTCATTAAGAAAAAGGAGAACTTGCAGATAACTTAAGAACCTTTGTAATGCAAGTAACAACATAAATGTAACTGTAATGTGATTACTGAATTTAGTACAATAACATGTAACATTACTGCGTTACTGAAAAAGGTAATTTTTTTTAACTCATTCTTTAGAATGAGTTACAGTGGCGGCCAGTGTTGGTCCCATATCACCCCACTACTGATGTCCAGTCACTGGCTCCCTGTAGCATCTTATCTATAGAATATTGCATGATCAGGGTCCCTCGTATGTTGCTAGTTTCTCCAAGTTCACTCTTCATCCCTGCTCTCTCTGCTCACCAGTCTAAGGACACATGGCCTTTGGAATGCTCTGCCTGTTCACTTGAGGTTGACTGATTCTGGGGACTCTCTTAAAAGCTAGCTAAAGACATATCTATTTACTCTACATTTTGGGCATTAACACTAATATTTTATTTGTATGTAGCTGGGGACTAATTAGCAGGTATCTGTTTATATGCGATGCATCCATACATTCTTTGGTTGCAGCTTGCTAACAAAGATTGTTAGCATGAGCTGATGACTATTTGATGACAGCAAATGAACCAGTGGGTGTTATATACAGTCTTAGGGTATAAGTCAAGTACACATTATGTTGTATGAATAAAATGAGAAAGTGGCCACATTCAAGAGTAAATTTTAGGCACGTGTTTCATAAGATTTACATGACTGTTAACTACTGTACTGAGGCAATGAAGATTTTTTTTCCCATTTCTTTTGCCTTCATTGAAATTAGGTGGAAGTCCACTGCAGAGCAGGCAAACAGTCTCATTAGACACACACAGCCATGCATACTAACTACACTCAGACGCACACAAATGCAGTACACAAATGTTTTTGGTGGGCAGATGGAAAGAAATCGGGGGGTATGTCACAAACCTCCCACGCTCTTCACTTCAGCCTTGGTGGCCACACTGCCTTTGATATTTCCCACATAATAACTTGGTGGTTTTTCAGCTAACCCCAGGAATGTTCATATGAAACAAAGCACAATGCATGACTTGGTTGCGCAGTCTTTTGCTTGGTTATGATAATGATGCAAGAAATATTTCACCAGTGTAGAAGCTTGATCTAATCATGCTTTCACCTTCGTAGACCATTGCGGGATTAAAGCAGAGTTTGCATAAGCATAAGCCTGCCTCATTTCAGGAAAAACTGCTGAAACATTACTCATGTTTATCTGTTATGCTATGTAAGCAGAAATGGCTTAGCATGATGGGTAGAGCTGCTTACACCACCTGTCAAATTACGGACATCCATATAGGCCAAATATGAAGAACAAAAAACAAAAAAAATACTGATTCAAATATCTACTTTGAATAAAGAGAGGTAAGCTGATTAGTAACATGTACCATGTTGTCTTTTCTTTATGCTGGACTCAGAAATTCAAAAATTATATGACCACAGCATAATTTCTGCGTTTCTACAATATACCAGCTCATATTTAATGAACCATTGCATGCCCTTAGCCAACTGGGTGTGGCGATATAAATTTTTTTCATACAGGGCTGAGACTTGAGTTAGCAAAGGGTCATCTGTAGCTTAAAAGACGAAGTCTCTTTTGTTCTTATGGGTTTTCCTCTCTCATCACCATCTGCAAGCTGAAGCACCATTTAGTTGGGCTGACGGCCAAGAATGCGGGAGCAGCTAGGTGGCGTGCTGGGTGATTTCCTGTCTGAGGGGTCTTCTCGTAGTCGTAACACAATCCGCCTTCAGTCCAAAAATAACCAATGTCCCTGCAGGAGACGGTGGTGCAGAGCTTGTGGGGCACTAAGGCAGCCTGACCCGCTTCCTTCCTCAGTGGATCCTGAGAGGATGGAGTGGCTAAATTTTAGTGGGTTTTTTTTTTTTCTGACAGCAGCTGGGAAGTTATACACAGCGCCTTTCCATCTGTGTAAAGCAGGTGATTCTTTTCAGAGACCTCAGTTATGTTCCTGTAACAATAATGAGCCAAACACTGACTATTTACAGCTCTTAAATGCTGCTTTCACGACTTGCTAGCTACACGCTATCATCTAAAAGTTTCAAAAAGGAAAGGGAGTGAAAATAAAAAAATCAGCATAATCTCACAAGACCTTAAATGAAACTGACGTGCCTCCATGTTTATTTTCACATGAATGTCAGATTTGGGGGCTGTGGTTTCACAGTTTCCCTGCTCTGTGACCTCAGCGTGCACCAGCATTGCGAAGTCAGAAAGATAACAAATCAACACTTTAGATACCTGTTCCATGTGCTGGAGAGATAGGCAGAAGGAACGTGACGTATTTTATCACAACTGCTCTAAGACTGGGTGTGGGAATTGCATCAAAGATCATAGCTGAGGCTAAAGAGGGAAAACAGATAGCACACTTTGAAATATCTGACCCTAATAGGCCGATTATTTCCATGAGTGCTTTGCCTCTCCATAAACAGAGCAGCATATTTGTGCAGGTTTGTCTGTGTTGTTTCAGAGAGCCTAGGCTCTCCCGGTGGGGGGACATTTCACAGGTTCATTATGCAGCAATTTGGGTGTCTGGGCTAGCATTTCTTTTTTTTTCTTTTTTTTTTTTTTTACAGCACCTCATAAACCACAGCATAAGAGATAGCAACACACACAAGCAATACACTGGTTCCCTTTGAAGAGGATCTACCAGAGTAGTGTGGCCGTGGCCAGTAGCTCCACAAGGAGCCAAAAGGAATGAGGTGGAGGAATACCTTAGAGAGTTAAATTGCTGTACACAAGGGGGGGGAGTAGAGGGGGAAAAACTAAAATGAGAGCGTCTCAATAATGAAATAAATCTGCCCACAGCTTTTTTGTTTAATGAATGTGGAGCTGAGTTATTTTCCGTATGGCTCGGCAGATTTTTCTAGGGGCAGAACAGAGCGTGCTCTGTTCGGTGCCGTGCCCAGCAACCAGGTGTGAGACAGACGGTGTGAAACAGTTAAAAGTAAACTGAGTGCAGTGAAAACGGTTGTGCTTCAAAATTTTGTGGCCCATTTTTTTTTTTAAATAGGTTTGCCATGGGAAATAGATTTGCTACTGCAATCACAAACAGTCTGGTTTCTTTCGCTGCTCAGTTCGCCAACTACGCTTTTGTCAGATTTCTGAACTCCTGTTAAAACAAGTAGTCTCTTTTTTTCATATTTTCTGTACAAACACCTCTTCTGTAGACTTGAAATACAAATGTGGATACAAAAATACAGTATTGGGCTATGCTTATCATATGAAATGTAGTTAAATGACAGGAAATAATGATGAAAGTCTTTTAGAGAAAAAAAAAATTAGAAACCCACCATTCAGAATCTAACACTGAGAGAAGAAAGAGATAAAAAGAGAATGTGAAAGGGAGGGAGATGGAGGAGAGAGAGAGAGCATTAGCTGAGAAGAAAGAAGTACAAACAAACAGCGAGGGGGGAAATATCACAAACAGATCTACTGAGACTATCAAGCAATGTAAATATGAAAAAATGCCAAGCTCAAGTACATGAACCCTTCCAGGAATGAAACCCCCCTTTGTGCCAGAGTAACCTCTGTTCATGAAGACAAGCTATGCCTCTCAAAGGGGCCTTGAGGGACACCATCAAGTACGGTCAGTTCTCCGAGTGTTTTAATGTTCTGCCCTCCCTCTGTCTTACCCAACAACACAGTATTCATCTTGATCAGAATCATTATTAGTTACACAGCAGGTCAGCAAGGGCACTGGGCTCAGAATGCAATGTTGATAGATAACATTTTTCCATTAGGCCTCACCGTGACACATACCATAGTACGGTCCCACTATCTGCTTATATCTTATCTTGATGTTTTTTTTTCCAGATTTTACAAAAAAAAAAAAAACATGATAATTTTCCGTGGAGTTCAATTACACTTCATGCACAAGCTCTTTCATACTTGCACAAGCTCCCACTAAAAATGAAACTGTTTCGAGTTTGAGTCTCAAGGTTTTTTAACTGACATGAGCATTTTGAATCAAGAACGCATGCCACGAACTATAAGTCAAGCTGTGAGTAAATGTGTTTTCATGAGCTTATGAGAAAGAAACCTAAGAACTTCTACTGCAGGCTGTCACAGAGAAAATTACTTTCCCAGTTTGCTTCTATGGGATAGTGTAAAGTCTTAATGGGGCACATAAGGACCATTAGAATCTCGTATATGGAACGCTGAAGTAATAAAAAATGTCTCAAAAGGCCAACACAACAATCCCAAAGATTAGAGAGAAACGTTATGACAGGAGGTTGATGGTGTCTTTTAACCCCCTGATACTCCCCTTGTCATCCACTTTGTTGCACAACGTCAGGATGGTTTACCCGGCATATTTGCTTATTGCTCAAATTAAGTCATGCTCCAAACTGACATATTGTTTCAATGCAGTAATGTGCAGGCAACCCCAAATATGGCTGGCAGACTTTCAACTATGCTTTGGAGATGGAGCACATGGTGGTTTGGCTCCCCTTTGACAGACAGTTTTCAACAATGAATCAAACAAGCTTAAATTGGACAAATTAGGAAGAGTGTGATCAGCTTAAGTTCATGGCTTGTCTTTGGCATGTGGCTCTGGTCGGAGACCAAAAAGAAGCACGTTTACTTCTTTTTTTATTTAAATGGCTTACTGCTGCCCTCTGTCAAGAAATGAGGGTTACTGCAGCAAGACATGAAAAACAGACACAGTAGCAAATGTTCCAAACCCTTTAAAAAGAAATAAAACGATAACAATAAAGTGTCCGTCAAATAATTCCTGGTATACCGTTTCAGCGGTGACAGTCATCCCCTCTTTTGTCAGCCCGCAAGTCAGCTTCCAGGAATGCAACTGCATGCGCAGCACTTCTGCGTCCCAATGTGTATTTCATTTGGGTTTTCTGTCTCAAACACACATGTGGCTCAAATATGTGGCCCAGTCCTCCAACAGAAACAGACTGTGATCCAGCGAGGTCCAAATGTGCAAGTCACTGGAACATGCCATGCTAATACTCAACTAAGTCAGACGGGGCCACGTGTTCAAAAATTCAGCGCACATTCTTCAGAAGCTTTGTCACAGCCCTCTGCAGATGAGTCCACAATGAATCAAGGGTTGTCTGACAAAAATAACACCCTAATTAACAAAAAAGGAAATGTTAACAGAGAATCAAAGATAAACAAATATGAACGTCTGGTACCAAACTGAGTCAAAAGAGTTACTGAAACCTCACAACAAAACTGAAACTATTGCTTGAATAACAGAAAGCCAAAACCTATACCACACTGCCACTGAACTTCACATATGGACCATGTTACACTACTCTCCAGGTAGTTGATGAGGCACCCACCATAGAAGAAGAAGATAAAGATTTCTAATTAAACTATACCCCAAAATACTTTATTTATTTATTACTTTAAACAATAAAATAAGAACTGGTCACTTTATCTCCCTGGTTATACTGTCAAAAAAAATATATGACCTGCTCCAAATCAATATTAATACTACATTATGACTAGGAACATACTGTCAATACTTTTGGGCAGATGAGTAACAAATTATGGTAGAATGGAAGAATTTCACATCCTGAGCAGTGTTTTCACCCCCCCCCCCCCGATAACCTCTTATAAGGCGGATTATTATACAGTCACATATATGTTTATTTTATGTAACTCCGTCTAAGGCTCTTCTGTAATGGTTTTGTCCAGAGGGAGCCCTATTAGAGGGCGTGGCATTCCACAGAGCAGGGTGTAGCGTGACTTTGCGAGGATTCAAGCAAATACTCTTCACTAGACACACACCAGACTGTAAATATTAGACCTATTTAGTATGCTATGTTTCCATCCATGTGTGTTGTTGTTGTTGTTTATGTGTCCAGGCATCAGTTTTTGTCTCTTCAGACAACAGAGAATAGTGTAAAGTGACAGAGCTTCTCTTTACATTGTTGTGTGTGATTGTGTATCCCTATGTGTGAGTGTGTAATATGCACCCCACCCCAGAAAGCATTTTTGTTTGTTTTGCCTTTACCTTGTTTAGAGCTGCCGGAATGAGAAAATCATGCTCGATCAAAGCTAACACATCTTCCAAAGGCAGATAAAGCCAAGACTTACAAAAAACCCCCCAAAAAATCTGTGATAAGTTCAATAAACTATGTCATCAACAGTAAGAGACTGAATCCACAAATACTGTGTGGGATTTAAGCTACTACAACAGCAAACACTCACCCTGCAAAAAGAACTTTGAACAAGACACTGGAAGCAGACAATATCCAGGGGTGGTGTACTGTGGTTGACCTCGGATTTAGTTTTGGATGAAACATGCACACAGACACTCTCAAAAGACTATTTTCAAAAACTAAAAATGACTATAACAACAATGATTGACATTTAGTTGCTCAGCCTGAAGCACAGGGGAATCACTTATTTGTAATCTCCACCTACATTTTCCTATTATCTACCACTCAAGGCTGAATTGTCTACCATGGCTGGTCTGTATTCTGCTTTGCATGGAATTTCACTTTAAGGAACTGTAATCCATAAAAATGTGATAGAGGGCCACAAGAGAGTTTCCAAACCAAGCCCGGCTGTATAATTTACAACTTGGACACACTGTTTTGAAAAAAGCTCTTTAGAGTGTCTGCTCTCATGACAGGACATATACAAGGATTTAAAAGTACTCAGTATTTTCTTACTATGAACTAAATAACAGGTCGTACCAATTAGCTACAGTATTAAAACCACTTGCCTAATATGGTGTACAGTAGGTCTCCATCTTTCAGCCAAAACAACTCTGACCTATCAGTCTATGGACAGAGGAGATTGGTGGGTGTCTTGTGGTACTGGCACTGGGATGTTGGCAGTGGATTGTCTGGGTCGTGTGGGTTGCAGGGTGTGGCCTCCATGGATGGGGCTTGTTCTGGTGCATCCCATGGATGCTCAGGCAAATGTTGATCTAGGGAGTTTGAAGGCTGGTTCAACATCTGGGGCCATTTGTTGTAGTCCATGAGCCACGTAGAAGGCTCATACCATTTGAAAATGCTGTTGTTGGGTCATCTTGTGTGTGGGTGGGTGGTGGGGGGATAGGGTGGTGACATCCACATGAATGCAAATACCTAAAGTTTCTCAACAAAACATTGCATGGTAACAAGATGATCAACATCACTGTCATCCTTTGTACTTTTATTTGTTGTTTTAATGTTGTGGCTGATCAGTGTATAAAATATAAGCCTTAAGAACAGTTAAAGTAAAACTACTGAACAGAAGGCAGTCTTACAGCATTAAAAGTGCTAGTTGCTTGTCATTGCTGGATAGATTTCAGATTTTAGTCCTGCAATTTTTTTTTCCCTTCAGAAAGCTATTTATTCTAGCTTTATATTCCAGATGAGTTTGCAAGTTCTGGCATTATCATTGCCATAAACTTTACCTTGTTTCCAGGTTACATTCAGTGAAAATTCTTTTTGGAAAAACAAAGGACAGAGAAACATGAAGAGCCAGCGCTGTGTGTGTGAGAGAGAGCAAGAGAATTGTGCTTCCAAGGTATAGCAGGCTGCTTGCCAGATGCACTCCCAGCAGCTGGATAACAGATACAATGAAATTTTAGATCATTCTATAAATACCACTAACAGCTGCTTTCAGTTAAAGTCAGATGGTTATTAAAAATGATACAGATGAACTGTTTGTTAACAGATACTAAGCAACAGTGTCCCTTTCTCTGAAAAAAAAGAAAAGAAAATATCTACAAACAACAAGGAGCCACATTGTGACAGAAGTCGTGAAAAGACACCTCTACATTTTCTAACATGAAAAAATACAGAAAATACACTTATTTACTATGTTTCTGTCCTATAGCTTTGTAAAGCAAATGGTTTGTGAAAAAAGAGGAGGCATCATAAATAGGGAGTGGCTGTGTGCCTGCAACCAAGGACATTCAATGTACCATAAGAAATCATAAATACCCAAATAGCGATATTTAATATATGACAGTCTTTAAAATCATAAAGTTAACATTCCATATAAATGAACATAATTTCAATTTCAATTCAATTTTATTTTATATAGCGCCAAATCACAACAGCAGTTGCCTCAGTGAGCTTTATATTGTAAGGTAAAGACCCTACAGTGAAACAGCGAAAACCCCAACAATCATACGACCCCCTATGAGCAAGTACTTGGCAAAAGTGGGAAGGAAAAACTCCTGTTTAACAGAAAGAAACCAGAACCAGGCTCAGGGAGGGGCAGCCATCTGCTGCGACCAATTGGGGGTGAGGGGAGG